>PVJD01000482.1:202950-430180 GCA_004026545.1 Mormoops blainvillei
CCCCCCCCCCCCCCCGTTCATTCCAGGAAAAAAAAAAAAGATTCCAGTTTATTCCTGGATGGAGTTGTTCTACACTTACAGGTCCCCAACTTTTCTGGTTGCTATGCACAAAACTGGTTTCTACCATACCAGCCTCTGAGAGCTGATGAGGTCCAGCCTTTATTAGGATCCTGGGGGTGACAGAGAGCAAATCAACAGTTTGGAAGACCATGTGGTCTGAACAAGGATGTAGGCGTTTTCCACAGCTCCTCTCTCCACATCAGTGCAGAGTGGGCAGATGATAAAATCCACTTCCCAGCTTCTCCCTGAGGATAAAAGGAATTTGACCATATATCTAACAACTGAAATTTTCTAGCTGCTATTAAGGGATAGGTTGTTATCTCATTTCCCTCGGGGGCAGACGGAACTTGGCACACTCTAGTCTACTGAGGTGGTCACTAACAGCAAAGACACTGATTTGAATGAACACAACATTTGAGATGCACCCAAAACCTCTAGCAAATCTGATTGGTGAGGGCCGCCTCCTCACCAAAGCAGTCTGTGGAGACAGAGCCAACACAACAACAGGAATAGAAAAAAATTCTAAAATTTATATGAAAGCACAAATCACCTAAAAGAAGCAAGTATTCTTGAGAAATAAGAATAAATCTGAAGGAATAATACTTCATGATTTCAAAATACATTATAAAGATACGGGAATATAAACTATATGCCGCCAACAACAAAAAAATAGGCCGCTGGAACAGAGTTGAGAGTCTAAGAAGTGCCGGTGAAAATGCAGAGAAAAGGGAACCATTACACACTACTGTTGGGAATGTAAATTGATGCAGTCATTATGGACAACAGTATAGAGTTTCCTCAGAAACATTTGAAAAAGATCTACCATATGATCTAGCAATCCCACCTGTGGGTATAAATCTAAGGGAAACAAAAACAGTATATTGAAGAGGTATCTGCACTCTCATGTTTCTGAAGGTCTAATGTACAATATGGTGACTGTAGTTAATGTACAGCATTGTTACTGTATTGCATACCTGAAATTTACTAAGAGGGTAGACCTTACCACAAGTTTTCTCACCACAAAACAGTAAAATATGCTAATTCTATGAGGTGGTAGATGTGCTCATTCGCTTTGTTTTAGTACTCATTTCAAATCTATACACATATCAAAACATCAAATTGTACATCTTAAATGTATGCAATTCCTGTGTATCAGTTATATTTCAATAAAGCCAAAAACATTACTGATATGAAAATTTTAAGTGAGATTACACTATAATGTCCTCCAGTATATTGCTAGTTATTAACAAATCCAATCACAAGTGAAGTAGGTTATTATTTCCATTGTTCATTAAATACTTATTGCTCAAGATAGAATTTCCTTTATGTAATGGACATGTCTTAACATTATTGCCTGGTTAATATCTTTAGGATGGTGGATTGCTAAAAAGAAAGTTAAATAACCATTTTTGAATCACAGCAGTAATATCTTCTCCTATATATAATCTATGTTTCTGCTATAACCTTTACCAAATAATATTCTAAAATGGATTATGATGATTTTTTTTTACAGAAACTAGCTTAGCTAAAAATACCCATGATAAACTAAGCCTCATAGAGAAAACAGGTCAATTTACTTTCAGTAAATTGAAGACTGCCATAGCTTTCTTCAGAAGCTGGAAGCTCAAAAGATTTTAGTTAACAGTTACAGGGTTATTTTTCTGTTGATAAGTTTATGATGATAAAACTTATTTTAAATAGTATTAGTATGCCCAATATTTCTTTTCCTATACAAATTATTTAGCTTTGACTATAACAAAAAATACTACTTCCTATGTGGGCCAAAAATAGTAGCATAATTTGATATTTTCAAGAACATACATGGTCACTTCATTTATCTATGTTGATTTATCTTTTGAGTAATTTTTATTCACCATGATGTCAAAGTGCTTTAAAATTCTGCAATTTTTTGTACAAACATATTTCAGATTGCTTCACACTTCAGTGAAATTCACTCAGCTTTAGGCTAAATATAGAAACTTAACAGCCTACCACACTCACCTCAAAGCTGGTTAAGGGGGAAAGTAGAAAACGTAATCCATTCAGTCAACATCTCCAGGGAAATATAACATGCATGGAACACTATGTCCCTTCTGGCACATTTCTGTTATTATTTTATTTACTTTTTACTGAAACTCTTCTATAAGCCATCCTAGAAAAGAACAACATATTTTTAAATGACCTGAGACCTATGTGTTCATTTATTACATTTAGGACAGAGCTCCAGAGAGAGTTCAGCTTTGTGGACTAACCTAGTAGTATAAGACTTTTATATCTTTTCTATTTAAAATTCTTAATATTGTGTAAGTATACTGCTATGCTGTGGACTAATAGATAGTTCAAGATATATACAGCAGTTGGAGAAGTAGGTCTACAGTTGTTCATACAGAAAAAGACATGCAGGTTATGGTTATTACAATAGCTTTATTAACTCTGTGTTTCACGTACTCCCCAACTGTAAACCTACTTTTGCCCAGCCCTGTGTAATTGAGTGGTTGTGAGATGGATGCTAGAGTCATTTGAGGGTTCTTTCAACTAAACTAATCTCTAGTTTGAAAGGAAAAATGCCTAAGCTTAGGCAGGGAAGATTTTGCTGGAAAGTACTCTCTTCGAAGTGTATTACCTCACATACTGTGAACACTATGATTCTGCTCCTCTGGAATATCTAAGTTAACTTCCATAAACCTCATCTAATTATCTTATTTAACTATTATTGTTTAAATGAAAATGACTCCAGCCCCAGCTGGTGTGGCTCAGTGGATTGAGCACCAGCCTGCGAACCAAAGGGTCGCTGATTTCGATTCCCAGCCAAAGCACATGCCTGGGTTATGGGTCATGTCCCCGCTAGGGGGAGCATTAGAGGCAACCACAGGTTGATGTTTCTCTCCCTCTCTTTCTCCCTCCTCTCCCCTCTCTCTAAAAAATAAATAAATAAAATCTTAAAAAAAAAAAAAAGAAGAAGAAGATGACTCCCAACTATGAAGTATGACAACTGGGTTCCAATCTTGGTTCCTCATTTACTAATAGTGTAGGACTGGTAAATTATTTTACCTTCCTAAGCTTCATCTTTCTGCATCAATTAAAAGTGTATAACAGTGGTTGTAGTTCACTGAGTTATTTAAGGATTCATAAGGCACCACCTGAGAGTTCTTACTGCTTGGCGCAGAAGGCACAGCTAGCCAAAGAGCATTAGCTGCTATTATTTCTGTTTCTTTTCAAAATTAGGTTATGCATTTCCAGAATATCTGCACCTAAGGTCCATCACCAGAAAAACACACTTAATAAGGTAAACATTAAACACAAAAATAAAACAAAAGACATCTGTCAATAACTGTTTCTGTAATACCACAAGAGTTTCGTTCACCCAGGCTTGAAACATGAAATTATCTTTGTCTTCTCTATTTCTACATATGTAGTCATTACGAGTATATCTTTGGAATTTTCTTTTCCCAGAATATCTTTCAAAGTCTCTTCTCAAATACTGGTTGTCTTCTTATCTTGCTTGAGCCACTGCCTCTGAGACTTACAGTCTCCTAACTATAATCCTGTGTCCAGTTATTTCTTCTCCGTAGGATCTAAGTCTTTGTAGTTAGATTCATCTTCCTGAAGTACACTTCTTGTCAAATTCTGTGTCTGGTCAGAAATTTTCAATGGCACTCTAAAACAAAACAATACTCAAGTTTTCTATTCTGTCATTTAATATCAACCTACTTCAGATCCCAGTACTACATATGTCTTCTTTATCCACATCTTTATGGACTGTTACTATCTCCTACCAATATTCCATCTTTCCCAAGCTTACACCATTTCTTACAATTTCCCAAGTTTCCCTTGCATATAGTAGAGAGTCAGTTATTTTATTGAGTGAATGCAAGGGTTGTGATATAACTCAAAATAAGGGCTGAAAGTCAAATAAAACAAAATTCTGGGAAAAAATTGTCTATAGGGTGTGCTTGCTCTCTTAGGGCTGCTGTAGGAAGTGCCACAAACAAGGTGGCTTAAGAAACAGAAGTTTGTTCCGTCATAGTTCTAGAGACTAGAACTATAAAATCAAGGTTTGCAGAGGGTTGGTTTCTTTGGAGAACTTGATGGGAGAGGCTGTTTCATGCTGCTGTCTTAGCCTCTAGTGGTTACCAGACTTCATAGGTTTTCCTTGGATTAGAGACTCATCACTTCAGTTTAGGCACTTATTGTTGTCACACGGATGTCTTCTGCCTGTGTCTTGTGCCTTTACATGGCATTCTCCCTCGTTGCTCTTTCCTCTTCTTATGAAGGACACCAGGCATATTAGATTAAGGGTCCACTGTACTCAGTATGATCTCATCATAACTTTGGTACTTATACCTGTAATGGCCCTATTTCTAAACAAGGTCACATTCTGAGGTATTTGGAGTTGGAATTTCAACATATCTTTTTACAGACACAATTCAACCCATAAAAAAAGGAGGAGTAAAAACCTACGGATGCTGGTTCAGGACTTAGACTGAGTTGGCTCCTCTCTTCCTGAGTTGGTCTCTCACCGCCTGTGTTGACCACTCATTCCCACTACTGAAAACACCCTGTGGCATTGGGCAACCACTCAACTTTCTGGCACTGCAATTTCCTTATTTGCAATGTACAAATAATAATACTTCCTACCTTAGGCATTTTCTGTGAGGATTAAATGATATTAACATTAACAGAAAATTTAAAACAATATATGGTACATCATAATCAATGTGTGTATTATTTTTAATTATTACAGGTAGCTAAGAGGTACCAATGTGCCCAGGGAGGAAATGGAAGAGTGGGCCTCTTTCACTGATCCCTGTAACCATATACTCTATGCATATTACTCTTTCCCTGACTTCTCTTCTTGATCTTTTCTGCTTTTCACCTTTCTATATTAAGTGAGATAGCGGTGAGAACTTTAATAGAGAATCTTTATTAAAGGTATGTTCAAAGTACCAAGTCTTACCTGCCAGAGGCAAATAAAGCCACAAAGAGGGAACAGATTGACTGCCTCACCTCTTAAGGATGCAGTGCCCCAAGAATAAACACTGGTTCATTCTTGTTCTCTTGTTATAGTCTTTACCTTCAGAACAACTTTCAGTCTCATGTCTTTATACATCATCTGTATTGCAATGAACTCCATTAAAAAAAACAACAACCCTCCAAACTGGCACATACAATTAACTACATGACATCTACTCAAAATTTTCTAATAGTTCATTAACACTATTAAAACATAAAAGAGTCAAATTCACGATAATTAAACAAAATATGTTTAAAACCAATTTTACAACAAAATACAAAATGGGACAAAAATAGGCTAACAGTTCTTCATGTGAAAAAATATATAATAATTAGTAAATGATACAAGAATAAATTCTGTGTTTTGTGTACTCATAATTATAAACTTGCTTTTGCCACATCCTATGATTATGGAGTAAAAATTATTTTAATATTTTGCACGGTTTCTTGTTGCCTACCTCCTATCCTGTGGTATCTGATACTTGATTTTGAGATGTTTCTTTAAAGTTTGTAATTTATAATTGTTATTTTATAGTTTATATTTTTGCTAATTCTGTATACACATTAAAACATTAAAAGAATGAAAGAGTATTCTTAGTATGAATAGAATAATTCACATTGAAGATCCTCCATAAATAACGCAAGTTAAAATAAAATCTATTTGCAAATTGAATTCCATAAATGTTCAATAAATTGCAAACGTTCCCTTAGCATATTTATTCCTTCTATTCCCATCATGTACTTTTTCTTACTAAAGAAAATCCGTAAGGGGAAAAACCATGGGAATAGTAATTTAACATTAATTAGCAGCACATAGACTATCATACAATTCCTCATGGTCAGGTACAAAAAAATAATGTGTCTACATAAAGAGCTTAAGTAAATCCTGCTAGTTCATAATCTGAAAATATCTCTAAAAATTAGCTACAGTGTGCTGATTTTTATTGTAAAATAAATGTTACTTTTCAAGTGGATTTAAATTCCCATGTTTTATTTTTTAATTAATATTATAAAATAACTTTTTCAATTTACATATAAAGCTTAGTTTTTATATGACTGTCTTTACTATATTGCATTAGCATAATCACTACTGCTTGGAATAAAATATATTTTGATATATATAGTCATCTTATATATAAGATAACATTAAGAATTTCCCATTGAATATATGTAATAGCTTTAATGATTCAAAGATTGTCTCACAAAAGTAAGCTCCATACAAGTGTATATTAAATATTAAACGCAATGAATGCATTTCTATGCATTACATTAATACAAAATGATATATACTAGCTTGTGGACACTGGTTCAAAAAAAGTAAAATCTGAATTAGAAGCCAGATATTATTTCTTGAAAAAACTTAATTGCTGTTTTGCAGAGAACTTTAAATAATTTCTGAGGGACTATGAAGCTGAAATAGACTCCACACTCTTAGAATATACATTCTAGAAAAGAAAATTAGACTTACATGCAAGTCATTATTTAACATAATATTAAATATAGAGTTAATTGGGAACAGAACAAAAGATATGATGTAATTTTAGAAGAGGACTTGCTTCCAGCTGGGTAAATCAGAAAATGTTTTGATGGGGAGCTCTTATAAGCATGAAATGAATGAGCAGAGTAATTTGAGTAGTGTATAGTGAATAGTTTAATTGGTTTACAGTTTGAGGCAAAATAAAACAGAGAGATTGTGTGGCAAGAAACATGATTAGTTAAGATTGGAAAAGTCAGTTTGGGGACAAATAATTCTGAATTTCACATAAAAATTCTTGTAGATTTTATTTGGTATGTAATAAAGACTCTTTTAAAGGTTTTATGCAAATGTAACATGATTGAGGTGGCTTTAGGAAAATAATCTGACTCCCCTGTGGCATGTGAATTAGAATAGAAGGTTGAAAGGTCTGTTGGAGTTTAATGTAAACTTCAGGGAAATGGCAATGAGTTTAAGACAGTTGAGTCGGAGCATTGGCTATGGGATTAACACAAAAGAAAAGAGTACAGTGAGTATAAATGTGTTAATTAAAAAAAATGTAAGAAATAGTGACAAAAAGACTATTTGTGGCAGTGATGACTTCATTCTGAACCTTTTGTAACAAGTTCTACAAAAACACCCAGATTAAAGCTGTTTGGCAGTTATTTGGAAATGCTGAATGATAATCAAATGGTTAAAAATTTACCTTTTGTTTTCATTTTCTTTTCATGAATTGTTTGGTCAGAATTTTGAAGATTTTGACGATCTACATAAAAATTCCCTGAGATGTTTAGTAAAATGCAGATACCAAAACCATCTTTAAACTAAGAATCAAAATTTGTATTTAGATTCACTAACCATAAACCTTTTTGCATGTCTTCATATTGTGCCCTATTACTGAATTTAAATATTAATTTTAGGCTTAAATGCAATTCAGATAAACCAAAATTTTTTAAAAAACAGTAAATTATGAGATTAAAGGCATATTTTTGAACACTATTGTTTAACCTTGATGTTTCAAGAAACTTCACTTTAAGTTAATGAGTTACAGTAATCTATAGAGACTGCAACACTACCTAAAGTAAATTTAAATCACAATGCAATATTGTTGATTAATGGATACAGGAATAGCATTTTTATCTTAAATTGTTAATTATAGTCTGTTATAAATGGCCATGTTTTATTTCAAAGCAAAAATAATGCAGATAATTAGATTTTATTATTGTTTTATTACTCATACTTTGGCATAAATTTCACTTATATTTTTATGAATTTATCTTGTACTTTGATTAAATTAGAATCCCACGGAAGTCATACTAAATTAACTTTTTATTCATATCACCCACTACATGGCATTAAATTGTGTAGAGTTATCAAATAACTGTGAAAATTTTTAACATGTAAAACAAAATATTTGTAAAAAAAAAAACCTTAAGTTGAGAAGCATTTTGTCAATAAAAACACAGCAAAAATCTAACAAATGTTATATTTCTTTTTTGGTTAGTTCCTTAATGTTTTCATGCAGCTTTAGGAAAAGAATGTGAAGAGTATAAGGAAATTTGGGAAAATTTGGTTACTTGTGTTTGAGATCTAACAATTCTGCCTTTACATTCCTTAAAGAGCAGATGTTTCATAAAAGGCAATCTGAAATTGTCTTATCAAAAATCAATATTAATTTTATTTTTGTAGAGTAAGAATGAAAAGACTGGATTTGTGTATGCAGATATAGATGACAAGACCAAACTTACTCTCATAATAAATCCTTTCTGGACAGTCAGTATTTAGATGGCATTAAGGAAATGGTTGACTCTGAAGAAGAGTCAACCACTAGAGATACAAAAAGGTATAGCTGTAGTTCAATATGCAGACCCCCAAGACCTAAAGGCCTATTTTAATTAGAAAATCAGAGTATCAAATGTGTTTGTTTTATAAGTGATGGAATAAAGAGTAAGTTAAAGGAATTGAAAAGCAAATTGTAGAACAAAATTTTAAAGAGAAAATGAGTTATACCACAATGAATGTTACAAGGATCAGAAAGACAATGAAGCTGGAAAGATACTTGCCATTGGGGGACACAGCCATGATATTTTCCTAAAAATGGAATTTACATACCAATCTAGATCTGGACTGAACTGAATTATATAAATTTTAATTTCCTCAAGAATAATAACTAAATTGAGTCTAATGTTCTAATGTTTACAGTTTATGGAAACTTTTTATGAGTCATTAAAAGTATTATATGATTTGGGGGTCTAACATTTAAGTCTTTGATCCATTTTGAATTTATTCAGATGTGTAATATAAGAAGGTGATCTAGCTTCATTTTTCTGCCCGTCTCTGTCCAATTTTCCCAACACCATTTATTGAAGAAACTTTCCTTAGCCCATTATGTGTTTCCTTCCTCTGTAAAATATTAATTGACTATAAAGGCATAGGTTTACCTGGGCTCTCTATTCTGTTCCATAGATGCATGTATCTGTTTTTATGCTAGTGCCAGGATGTTTTGATTTCTGTAGCCTTGTAGTGTAATTTGATATGATTCTGTCAACTTTGTTCTTCTTTCTCAGGATCGCTATTGTTATGTGGGCTCTTCTGTGATTCACATAAATTTTTGAAATACTTGTTCTAGTTCTGTGAAATACGTCCTCATAATCGTGACAGGAATTGTGTTGAATCTATAGATAGCTTTGGGTAGTATGGCCATTTTCATGATATTAATTCGTCTTATTCATGAACACAGTACATGCTTCCACAGTATGCTCTTTGATTTCTTCCTTCAGTTTCTTATGATTTTCAGAGTACAGGTCTTCTACATCCTTGATTAAGTTTAAGCCCTGGTATTTTATTCTTTTTGAAGTAATTGTGAATGGGATTGTTTTCTTAATTTCCCTTTCTGTTAGTTCATTATTGCCATATGAAAATGCTACTGATTTCAGAATATTAATTTTGTTCCCTGTTACTTTGCTGAATTCATTTATCAGTTCCAGTAGTTTCTGGTGGAAATCTTTGGGGTTCTCTGTGTACAGTATCACGTCATCTACAAAATCATAAAATCCCTAGAAGAAAACATAGGCAGTGAAACCTCAGACATTACTTGTAGCAATTTTTTATCAGCTGTATTTCTCCAGTCAAGGGAAACAAAAGTAAAAACAAACGAATGGGACTTCATCAAACTAAAAAGGTTTTGCACAGCAAAGGAAATCAATAAAATTTAAAAAAAAATCCTACATTGCCCTGGCTAGTGTAGCTCAGTGGATTAAGTGCTGACCTGAGAACCAAGTGCTGGTTTGATTCCTAGTCAGAACGCATGCCTGGATTGCAAGCCAGGTCCCTAGTAGGGGGTGCAGAAGTAGCATCACACATTGATGGTTCTCTCCCTCTCTTTCACCCTCCCTTCCCATCTCTTTAAATATAAATAAAAATATTTTTTAAAAGATAAGCCACGGAATGGGAGAACACATTCACTAATACTTCTGATAAAGGATTAATATCCAAAATTTATAAAGTACTTATAAAACTCAACACCAAAAAACAAACAAACAAACCAGTTTAAAAATGGGCAAAGGACCTGAATAAACACTTCTCAAAAGAGGACATACATATGGCCAAGAGATATATGAAAAGATATTCAACATCGCAAATGATACAGAGAAATGCAAATAAAAACCACAATGAGATACCATCTCACATCCCTCAGAATGGCGATCATCAATCAATAAATCAAAAAACAACAAGTGCTGAAGAAGATGTGGAGAAAGGGGAGCTCTTTTGTACTACTGGTGGGAATGCAGATTGGCACAACCACTGTGGAAAGCAGTATGGAGAAACCTCAAAAGATTAAAAATAGATCTGCCTTTTGACCCAGCAATCCCCCTTCTGAGAATATACCTGAAGGAATTCAAAATACTAATTAGAAAGAACATAAACTCTCCTATACCCATTGTTATTTACAATCACCAAGATATGAAGGCAGCCCAAGTGTCCATCAATAAATGAGTGGATAAAACAGCTATGGGACATTTACACAATGGAATTCTACTTGGCAGAAAAAAGAAGTAAATTTTACCCTTTCCACAGTATGGATGGACCTGGAGAACATTGTGCTAAGTGAAATAAGCCAGTTAGAGAAAGACAAATACCATATGATTTCACTCATATGTGGAATCTAATGAACAAACTGATGAACAAGCAAAATAGAGGCAGACTGATAAATAGAGAACAGAAGACAGCTAGTGGGGTGAGGGGTTAGGCATTGGAGGGATTGAGCAAAATAGAAAAAGGACTCATGGACATAGATAACAGTGTGTTGATTGCTGGGGGTGGGGGGTGTAAGGGCATTAAGTAATAAAGGAAAAATATAATAAAGGTTATATATTTTTAAAAAGAAAAAAGAAAAAGGAAGAAAAAAGTATTCTAATTAAATATATTTTAAACAACTATCACATTTACTGGAAATTTTTAAGTGTCCCCTGATTGAACTCTACCATTTTCTTGATTTGGCACCGATCAGGCTACAAAATTAGGTGTCAACTTGTACAAATATGGAGCATTAATAATGTCAGGCAGTTAAAGGAATATGTATTAATGATAAGGCAGATGAAAACTAATGAAAAATAGACCTGGCAGTACCATGAAGACTGCCAAGCATTAGACCAAAGTACAGACGATGTGGTACAAGAGAAATTGCCTGCTAACTCTGGTCATCTCTCTACTAGCAGCAGAGTGTTTTCTCTGCTTCCAAGCTATGACCCTCTGTTTCAGGCAGATGGCCAATTCAATGGTAAATTTATTATGGGAGTGAAAGACTATCATGAAGGCCCCAGAAATAAACCGTTGCCTATAAGGTCAAATGATCTTCAACCAGGGAACCAAAATAATTAAATAGGGAAAAAACAGTCTCTTCAATAATTAGTGTGAGAAAAACTGAATATCCATATGCAAAAAAATGAATTTGGAATATTATTTTATATCATATAGAGAAATTAACTTAAAATGGTATAAAGAGCTAAATGTAAGACCCAAAAGTACACAACTCCTGGAAGAAACAGGAAAAATCTTAATGATATCAATCTTGGCAACGGTTTCATGAATATTACACCAAATACACAGGTAACAAAGAAAAAACATATAAGTATGGTTGCATTAAAATTAAAAAATTTGAGTGCATCATAGCACACATTCAATGGTGAAAAAGTAACATGCAGAATGAGAGAAATATTTGCCAATCATGTGTCTAATAAAGTGTTAATATTCAGAACAAAGAACTACAACAAGTCAACATCAAAAGAAATTAAGTAACCAATTAAAAAAATGAGTGAAGGACTTGAATGGACATTTCTTATAAAATGATATACAAAAGACCAACAAGTGTATAAGAAGATGCACTTTACTAATCATCAGAAAATGCAAACCAGTCTTTGAGATACCATTAAGATGGTCACTACAAAATAATAAGAAATAAGAAATGTTGGTGAGGATGTAGAAACACTGGAATTCTTGTGCACTGTTGGTAGAATTATTAAAATGGTGCACCCACCATAAAAAACTGTGTAGAGATTCTCCCAAACATTAAAAGTACAAAATGATTATACATCATGAACAAGAGAGATTTAGCCTGGGGATATGAGGTTGGTATAATATTGGTAAATCAATGATATGACACATTACATGAATGAAGTGAAAAACAAAAATCACCCATATCAACAGATGAATAAAAAGCATTTGATAAAATAGAAAACACATTTATGATAAAAACTCTCAGCAAAGTTGTAATAGAGAGATCATACCTCAACATAATAAATGCTGAATGTGCAAAACCTACAGCTAACATCATTCTCAATGGGCAAAAACTATAAAAGTTCCCCTTAAGATCGGAAACATGACAAGGGTGGTCACTTTCACTACTCTTATTCAAAATAGTTCTGGGAGTCTAAGTCACATTGATCAGAGAAGAAGAAGAAATAACAGGCATCCAAATTAAAAAGGAGTAAGTAAAACTGTCATTACTTACAGGAGACATATTGTACATAGAAAATCTTAAAGACTCCACCAAGAAATTACTTGAACTAATAAATGAATTTGGCAAAGTAACAGAGTACAAAATCAATGCCAAGAAATCGATGGTATTTTTATACATCAATAATGAGCTATCAGAAAAAGAAACTAAGAAAAAAAATCCTATTTAGTACTGTAACAAAACAAAAAAAAGTGGATCTGGGAATAAATTTAACCAAAGAGGTAAAAGACCTGTACTTAGAAAACTGTAGGACACTGCAGAAAGAAACTGTGGGAGATGCAAATGAGTTTAAACATACCACGTTCATGGACTGGAAGAATTAACATCACTAAAATGTCCATTCTACCTAAAACAATCTATATATTTAACACAATTCCTATTAAAATTCCAATGGCATATTTCACAGAACTAGAACAAATATTCCAAAAATTTATATGGAACCAAAAAAAAAAACAAAAAACCCTGAGTAGCCTCAACAATCCTGCAAAAGAATAGAGCTGGAGGTATCACAACTCCTGATATCAAACTATACTATAAGGCCACTGTAATAAAAATAGTCTGGTACTGACATGAGAACAGACACATACATCAGTGGAACAGAACAGAGAGCCCAGGAATAAATCTACACTTTCATGATCAATTGATATTTGACAAAGATGGCAAGAGCCTATAATGGAGTAAAGACAGTTTCTTTGATAAATGGTGTTAGGAAAACTGACCTGATACATGCAAAAAAAGAAAAAAGAAACTAGACCACCAATATCCAGCATACACAACAATACAGTCAAAAATGGATAAAAGACTTAAATGTAAGTCACGAAATGATAAAAATCCTAGATGAAAATATAGGCAGTAAAATTTCAGTTATCCAATGTAGCAATATTTTTATATATCTCCTGGGACATTGGAAACAAAGGAAAAAATAAAATGTGCCTACCTCAAATTAAAAAATTTTCTGCATGACTATAAAGAAACCATCATCAAAATGAAAAGAGAACTGACTATATAGAAGAACATATTTGCCATTGATACATCAGACAAGGGTTTAATCTCAAAAATATATAAAGAACGCATACTACTCAACACCAGGAAGACAAACAATCCAATTAGAAAATGGACAAAGGATTGAACAGACAGTTCTCCAAAGAGAATATACAGAGGGCTCATAGACATATGAAAAATGCTCATCATTACTAGCCATCAGAGAGATGCAAATTAAAACCACAATGAGATACCACAATGAGATACCACTTCACACTAATCAGAATGACCATTATAAACAAATCAACAAACAGGAAGTGCTGACCAGGTTGTGGAGAAAAGGGAACCCCAATACACTATTGGTGGGAATGATGAACAAAAAGCTGTGGTACATTTACACAATGAAATACTGTAATGGTAAAAAAAAAAAAAAAGAAAAAGAAAAGACAGAATGAATGGACCTGGAGAACATTAAGTGAATTAAGCCAGTCAGTGATCTGGCTTAATACCATGTGATCTGACTTATATGTAAATACCATGTGATCTGACTTATATGTAAAATCTAATGAGCACAGTAAACTAATAAAGAAAATAGATATAGGAGCATAGATACATGGAACAGACTGACAGCTGTCAGAAGCAGGTCAGGGGATGGGATGAAAGATGATGAATGGATAAACCAAAGAACATTTACTCATAACCCAGGGACATGAACAATATAGGGACTGACATAGGGAGGGGAGAGAGTGGGGCTGAGAGGAGGTAGGAAAGGGAGAAAAGGTGGGAACAATTGTAAAAGCATAAACATTACAAATAGAATTACTATGTAATCCAGCAACCCCATTTCAGGTATATATCCAAAATAGTTTCAATCAAAATCTGTAAGATACATCTCCACTCCCATGTTCATAGTAGCACTACTCACAATAGACAAAATATGGAAGCTACCCAATTGTCCACTGGCAGGTGAATGGATAAAGAAAATGTCACATATATACACATTTCAATCTTCTTAAGAATATAATAACTGAATAGAGTAATGTTTACAGGTTACAGAAACCATTTATGTATATACAAGGTGGGCAAAAGTAGATTTACAATTTGTATGGAAAAAATACAATAATTAATAAACAATATAAGAAAAAAATCTGTGGTTTTTTTTTTGTGGACTCACAAATGTACACCTACTTTTGTCCCACCCTGCATTATGAAACTTCTTTCCCAGGAATAAGATTCCAAGACCTTTAGTGTGGGAGTCAGGCTGGAGGAAGGTTGTTCTGACCTTTTCTATTTTCCTTCAAGGTTAGCCAGTGGTAACATTCTATCCCAATTCTCCCACACACAAAAGGTACAATCTTCCTATTCTTTTATGGAAATATTTAAAAATAGGACAGTTTTGTTTTAACATAAAGAAGGATTATAAAAGAAGATTTGCAGGCATTGCATAGTTTCACTTTCATTACGGAACACAGACTTATGTTTTGATAAGAGCCCAGAAACTTTTAGTATCTTGCTTAAAACAAACACACACTGATTTAATCTATTTTTCTATTCTGCTTTCTGTGGGAGGAGAAAAAAAAGTTGTTATTAATGTTAAGGAATCTGAGGTCCAGTTCGGGAATCTTTTCTTGAGTGTCTCTATTAACTGTTAGGCATCGCACACACTGAAAGAATAGCTAATGAAAAAAGATTATTATAAAGAAAAGTGAAGAGTAAAGACTGTTAACTAAAAAGGCTGAATACTAAAGACTTTTTTAAAGCAGGTTTATTGAGGTCCATCTACATAGTATTGCATAAAAATCTATGTAATTGTACAATTAAATAATTTTTAAAATTTTGGAATTGTGCAACCATTACCACAGTGCAGGTTTAGAAAATTCCATCACTCCAAAAAAAATCCCTTGTGCCTATTTGTAGTCATTACCTATTTCCAGACCCAACCCCAGGAGAGCGCTAATTTATTCCCTTACTCTATAGGTTTGCCTTTTGTGGAAAAAAAAAATCTATTTCAAAAATTAATAGAGTTTTGTTTTAGTAAACATTTGAGCTAAGTGTCAACCGAAACTCATATGTCTTATTCTGTTGTCCAGAATTCCAGGTATCTGACTTTCATGAGAAGCAGTCATTCCTATGTGTCCAGGAAAAAAGAAAAAGTTGACAAACATGCTAACTTTACTGTTTCAAGAGCCCAACCTCATTTGTCGTTGCCTAGAATAGTCTTACTTTCAGCACTACGCTACAAAGAGCTGGAGTCTTTATCTCTCCAACGCTCCTTTGCCGCTTGTCAGACATGATTACAGTGTCACAAAACCTCTTCTAGGCATGTTTTTTCCTGCAATTGATTATTCATTCAAATAAGGTATTGCTTTATTCTTATTCATTATTTCTGATCTTAACCACAATCCCAAGGTTTTACTATATAAGAAATTCTAGTGGAATTACTGTAAGAGTCTGGGTGTCTGTTTCTTATGGATACATTTCTTAATGGTCAAATGTTCACCTTCATGAATATATAGCCATTTGTTGCTCAGGGTTGTAAATACACATACTGATTATAATTCTGAACAACTTATTGTAGCAGCCTGGGTATCAGGCATCATAATAAATTTGGTTTGAGATATCTTCTGCCCTAGATACTGTCTTGCCTGGTTAGCATCTACCTCTGCTTGCATTCCTTCAGAACTTGCTGGTAACTAGTAGGCAGCTCTCGTGCCAGGTTCTAGGTTTATCTCCTGATCTGTCATCCCTTGTTGGCCTATAGTCAACGTAATAAGTTTTAACTTTTATCCATGATACGCCAAAAAAGTCTATTCACATTTTAAAAAATTAAGGCAGGCAAATATATAATTTCGATAAATTGGTTTGTAAAGGAGAAACTGGAGTGATTCAAAAGCCACCTGCAAGTGACCTGGTAAGTCAAACAAGAAACCATGACATTTTGCAAAAATGAGAAAGAGTATCTTTTAAAAAGTGAGTATCTTTCTGTTTTGTCATAAGGCAGAGAAATACACAAGCTGTTACGCTAGAGAACTCAGCGTTACCCGCATGTGGTGACAGAATGGCAGGTCATGAAGCGATCTATGTAGGCCCTTCTTTTTCTCAGTCATTCTCTCTGTGTGTTTTGTATCATTAGTTAAGTTTCAAGTTGTCAGATCCTGAGCTGTCATGAAAGAAGTTACCAACTGAAAAATCAAAATAACTGTTGGGAACATTTGGTACTGACATGACTAGTTGTTTTGAGGCCACTGAGTGTTCAGATGAATATATATTTCAAATATGTTTCTCCTTCATTCTAGATGTTTTTGATAAAAAGGTTTAGGCTAAAAACAATTCATAATAGTTTATTTTTTTCTTAGGTTGCTGTAACATGTAATACTTCCTTAAGTGAAAATCCTGGTGGGGGACAGACAACATGGTCTAAGACAGAGCTGTGGGATTTAGAATCAGACATAGCCAAGAGATTTGATTTCCAACTCTATGCTTATTATACATCTGAATTTTTATGTACAAAAATAAAAATTAATGCTTATTATCTAAATATTTATTTCATGCCATAAGTAGTATATTTATTGATCTTAATTTTTAAAACAGTTTCACAATGTCCGTGGCCCAGCCTTATTTCCCCACCCGAAACTTAAAAGCAATTTCAACTAAACTTGGAGATCCATTTAGAGCTAAATCTCTGACTGCAAATACATTTTACTTCCTTTTTAATCTTTTTTTGGTTAACTGAAATTTTAGTGTAGATTTATATAACAAAGTATAATTGTACATTTCAATGAAATTTTATAATTGGTCATATTTATGTAATAACCAAACCTCAAATCCAGGAGCAGAAAATTACCAGCATCCCAAAAGCTTACCTGCTATCATGAACTCTCCCAAACTGATCAATATCCTATCTTCAAAATCACACATAATTTTTCTCTTTTTTGGAAATTTGTGTAAGTAGAATTATATGGCACAAAATTGTGCCTACCTTATTTAGTGCAACATTGTGTTTGCAAGACCTTCATCTTTCTTTGCATGTAATTGTAGTTTGCTCATTAGCATTATTATACAATATTCCTTTGTATGAGCCTACCCAGTATCACATGCATACAAGTGTTTTATTTATGTGTTTACATATGCATATATGTAAGGACATAGGTATATGTGTGTAAAAATAAAATATAAATGTATACGTTTATATATATTGCGATTATGTTCAATTTTGAATATTATAAGTGAGGCTATGGACATTTTTGACCTTGAATTTTGATAAACAACATGGTACATTTCTGTTGAGTATATACTTGGGAATAAAATTGTGGATGAGAGGTTACATTAACCTTTAAAGGAAGCATTTTAGTTTTTTATGCTACCACATCCTGGATTCCCCACTTTCCTCACTTTCTCCAATGCCAAGAGATTTTACCTGTCTGAATATTAAGTTTCACATCTGAAAAAAAAGAATAACCTTTTGAATATAAGAATTAAGCGGTATGTTAAGAGTCACCCATATTTCACCCACTGGAAGTGTTGGATCTATATTAGTAATTTAGCCATCTGGATTTTCTCCTTTGTTTTTTATACATCATCAATTATTTCCTCTATTCCATCTGTTGTTATTCATTTTAGTGCCTCCAAAAACTCATATACTTAATATGTCCAGAAAGTATTTGCATTCTAAGAAAAAAAGTATGTAAAATACATATGTACGACATTTAGATTTGTCATAGCATGAATATGTCATCATGATGCTAGAGTCACAAACACACCATTTAAGTTCTAGGGAACCAGTTTCAAATGGCATTATATTATAGCTACTGCCTAGAGTGGCAAACAAAACAGTCTTTGTTTTAACTGAGCTTAGAGTCCATCTTCATATAATAGGTTTACCAGTAATACCAAGACACACTTTTTTTCCCTTTTAATTTGCTACAGAATAATTCTCAGTATTAATACTATCACTAAGCTAATTGTAAGTGGTGTGTGCCACCCAGATTTAAATTGAAGAAGCCTAGTTTCACATGGATAGAACAGAGATAAACAATAAGTATAGGAACTCGAGGACTCTAATTCAATAAATATGTATTAAACAAATAATTCAGGACTCTGATTATGGAAAATATATTAAAACATGATTACTCCCATCAAAATTCACAAATTATTCTAGAATTAAAGACCTCTATTGTGCATATGTGTGATTTACATTCATGTTCAGTTGAAATTTTTGTTATTCATATTTTTTGTTTTGGATTATTTTTATGATGGACTGCTTGATTTTTCTTTTTTTTTAAACTTCAGTGACAAGGTATTGGCCTAATGATTTAAAAATATTTTAAGTCTCCTAAAACAACAAAACAAATTATAAATATTTCAAAGTTTTCAGAAGGTATATCTTAAAAACAGAAAACTATGTTGCTTGGTCTCTTTCTGTGAAATAAAAAATAGCTATTGATAGAAAAACTTTTAAATTGTTTTAGTCAAACTCAAATAAAAACATTAAAAAAACACATGAACTTGAAAGAGTTTTACCAGAATATAGAGCTCTCCTTGATATTCACAGAAATCAACACTATGTCCATTAGTGCAGAATAAAAGACATAAAACAATTCAGTGTAAAGAAACACCCTGCATTAATGGAACATTAAAGTTATGATTTAAACCCACAAAATTCAGGAAAGTCAGAATTAGAACTCCCAAAGTAACCTTAGCTGTGACCTCTTGTGCAAGTACACAGTTTAGAAAAATTGAGATTTTTTTTCCTTCCTAATCACTTATCACTATGAAGAACAATTCTGAAGGAAAATAAAAGGTACTACATTTTCTTAGAACCACTGTAAATGTTTAAAGTTTTATACCCACTTAGAAAATCATACCATCAATCTTATGCTACCTTGTGAACCAATTATGGAATAAGAAAGACTTTTAAAAATATACTATTGAAAGCTGTAGACTCTACAACATCATGCACAAACATTTGTAAATTGGGCTTTCTTTTAAAATAGCCATAAGTACCTACCATGTAAAAAACATATTCTTATTGCAGAGTTGACAGTAGGGGACATTATTAAAATTGAATAGCATATGAGGAAGAAGGGCTGGGGAAATAATTGAGCTGAGGGTCAAAAGTATCATGCTTCATATTTTTAAATCTATCCTCAAGGGAAAATATTTGATCTCTAAAACTATAGCTTCTTCATTTGTAAAATGAGAGAATTGAGCTAAATGACATCATAGTTTCTTCTAAATTCAAAAACATATGATTTTGTGACTCCATATGAATTTATATTCTAGTGGAGACTCATAAAATTTCATAATATTAATCCTTAAGTAACTTAATGAGATATGTCAAGAAGAAAAGCAATGTTGGGAAATCACTGGGCTTCCATTTGATATAAAGAGACTCTCTCATTGATGCTGCCTTTATTTTAACTCTTTTAGCAAATTAATTAATTAATTAACATTAAATCATTCCTCCACTCAAACTTTAGTCCACTCTGTTTCTAGAGTTTGGGTAGATGCCTTTTAGTAAATTGAAAAACATTTATCAGGCCTCCTGAGATGTATTTCTCAATATGATTGATCAATAACTGTAGAAGTACAGGAAGGCCATATCAGCAACTCCATGGTATACAGTTCTTCCAAGAAAGGTCACTAAAGACTTTGTTTTTTTTTAATAAGAAAATATATTTATCGAAGAGACAACTGATAAAGCCTTATATACTTACAGATATTTACATATAAGCAATGGCATGGCAGACACTATGGCAGTTCTGCCTACATCATCTCAGAACCATTTACTCTTCTGACACACTTACCATAATGTATTTGCTCTCCCTGCAGTCATAACTTGCATATCTTTGTCAGAGGGCTGCCTTTAGGCTGTGTGTGTTTTTGCTACCTACACATAGGGTATGTAGTGTCTTGGGAGTATCTGGAAGTATCTTGGTAGTCCCTTGTAAATTCAAGTGGCTATTTACCAAAGCCAGACTGGTGCAAGGGTACAAATACTAGTGCTCCTTGTTTCCTGTGTTGTGACAGTCTTCACAGAGTTTCCCTGCAAGGGTGAGGCCACGTTATCTATCGTCAGTGGTTAATTAGTTGACATCACCTCTAGTCCTGATATGCTGCAGATTGCCTTTGGGAATCATGGAATAAAAAGAAACCAGTTTTACATGATGTGTACATTCCAGGATGGCCTTCAAAGAATGTTGAGGAAGGCAATCAAAGGCTAAAAGAAGTGGTCATGTGAGAAAGACCTGTTATAAACAAGCTATGAACCTTTGGTTGGCCCACCAGCTGAAGTGTGACACCTGGCTGGCTCTGTTCGGCCACGGGTCCCCTAGGCCCCTGCACCTACTGGCCTGACACCACTTTCTTTTTCAATCAGGTCTGAGGCACTCTGGAGCTGATGCTAATCCAAGCCAGCCTCCAGGAGTTCACCCAGGACAAAGTTTGCATGTTCCTACCTCAATTCACTTTATGATACTGGTTAGTCTGAGGCCCATCAAAGGCCTATTAAACAGTAAATTTCTGAAAGTAAGCAACAACAACCAAAAAAAAAAAAAAATCATGACTTTAGTTCCATGCAGGCCAAAGGAAGCAACTGTGTTTTGTATTTTATTGCATGTGTTTGAATCCTTTGTTGGGGTGAAAATAAGATTAATTACAAATACTCTGGAATAATGTAGGGCAACATAAGGATTCTGTCTCAGGGCATTACAAATCCAATAACCATTTGGGTAGTTGGAACTTTGTGCCCTTGTTTCACCCAAGAGCAGAATGCAATTTTCAGAAAAATCAGTGTCTTTGGATTTTCTGTGGTAGATAAAGAATCACAGAGATCACTTGTGGAATCCTGGAGAAAGAGGTCTGTGGAGCCCATTTTCATGGACATAAGTGCTGCTCATTGATGAATATACTTTAAAGAAAATAATATTACAATGTGACCTTAACATCATTTACAAAAATCCAAGAAACCTCTTTATTACCGTATTGATTGCTAACAATCTTTACTAGATTTTTAAACATAGTCAGATAAATTGGGAGAATATCAACAACCAAACCTGTGATATATCTTCCATTTATTGAAAGAAAAAAAAGGGAATTCTGAAGAAAATAAAATATCCTATAAATCAACATCATATCTCAACTATTTTTTTTATTTTTTATTCTTTATTTATTTTTTAATTGTTATTCTATTACAGTTGTCCCAATTTTTCTCCCTTTACCTTCCGCCATCCATTCCAGCCCCGATTCCCACAGTGAGTCCCCACACTGTTGTCCTTGTCCATGGGTCATTCATACACATTCTTTGACTAATCCCTTCTCCTTCTTTCCACCATTATTACCGTCCCCCCAACCCCAGCAGCTGTCAGTCTGTTCCATGTTTCTATGTCTCTGGTTCTATTTTGCTCTTTATTTTATTTTGTTCATTAGATTCCTCTTATAAGTGAGATCATATGCTATTTGTCTTTCACTGCCTTGCTTATTTCACTTCACATAATATTCTACAGTTCCATCTATGCTATCACTAAAGATAGGAGTTACCTCTTTCTTTCGGCTGCATAGTATGACATTGTGTAAATGTATCACAGTTTTTTGATCCACTCACCTACTGATGGGCACTTAGCTATTGTAAATAGCACTGCTATGAAATAGGGGTTTATAATTTATTTTGAATTGGTGTTTCATGATTCTTAGGCTATATTCCCAGCAGTGGAATCACTGAGTCAAAAGGCAGTTCCATTTTTTATTTTTTGAGGAAATTCCATGGTTTCCAACAGTGGCTGCACTAGTCTGCATTCCCACCAACAGTGCACTAGGGTTCCCTTTTCTCCACATGCTTGTCAGCACTTGTTGTTTGTTGATTTACTCATGATAGCCATTCTGATAGGTGTGATGTTACATCTCATTGCGGTTTTAATATGGATCTCTCTGATGGCTAGTGATGGTGAGCATTTTTCATATGTTTATGGGCCATCTGTAAGTTTTCCTTGAAGGAGTGTCTATTAGGTCCTTTGCCTATTTTTTAATTGGATTGTTTGTCTTCCTGGTGTTGAGCTGCATGGGTTATTTATGTAATTTGGAGATTAAACCATTGTCCAATGTATTGTTGGTAAATATTTTCTCCCATGTGGTCAGTCCCCTTTTCGTTTTGGTGATGCTTTCTTTAATGAAGAAGATTTTTAATTTGATACAGTTCCATTTGTTTATTTTTTCCTTCATTTCCCTTGCCCTAAGAGATATATTGGCAAAAATATAGCTATGTAGGATATCTGAAATTTCACTGCCTTTGTTTTCCACTAGGAATTGTATGGTCTCACAACTTATATTAGTCTTTTATCCATTTTGAGTTTATTCTGGTGTATGGTGTAAGTTGGTGGTCTAGTTGCATTGTTTTGCATGTACCTGTCCAGTTCTACCAACACCAATTATTGAAGAGGTTATTTTTACTTCGTTGTATACTCATATCCCCTTTGGCAAATATTAATTGACCATAAAGACACGGATTTATTTCTAGGCTCTCTATTCTGTTCCATTGATCTATTTGTCTGTTCTTATGCCAGTATGAGGCTGTTCTGATTATAGTTGCCTTGTAGTATAGTTTGAGATCAGGTATTGTGATCCCTCCTAATTTATTCTTCTTTCTCAAGATTGTTGAGGCTATTCAGGGTCTTTTTAAAATTCTATATTATTTTTTAGAATATTTGTTCTAGATCAGTGAAATATGCCAATTAGTATTTTAATAAGGATTGAGTTGAATTCATAGATTATTTTGGGTATTATGGACATTTTAATGATGTTAATCCATCCAGTCCACAAAAACGATATATGTTTCCTTTTTTTTTTTTTGGTATTTTCCTCAATTTCTTCAGAGTTTTACAGATTTCCAAGTATAGGTCTTTTATCTCCTTGGTTAAATTTATTCCTAGGTTTTTCTTGTTGCAGTATTATATGGTATTTTTTTCCTAGTTTCTCTTTCTGATAGTTCATTGTTGGTGCACAAAAATGCCATTAATTTCTGAATACTGACTTTGTATCCTACTATTTTGCCAAATTCACTAATTAGCCCAAATAGTTTTTTGGTGGAGATTATAGGGTTTTTTTATGTATACTGTCATACTATTTGCATATAATGACAGTTTTAATTCCTCCTTCCCAGTTTGGATGTCTTTTATTTCTTTTTCTTGTCTGATCACTGTAGTTAGAACTTCCAATACTTTGTTGAATAAAAGTTGTATAAGTAGACACTCTTGTCTTGTTCCTGATCTTAAGGGAAAAGCTTTTATTCTTTGCCCATTGAACATGATGTTGACAGTAGGTTTCTCATATATGGCCTTTATTATGTTGAGGTATGCGCCCTCTATTCCCACTTTGCTGAGTGTTTTTTATCATAAATAGGTGCTGGATTTTATCAAATGTTTTTTCAGCATCTATTGATATAATCATGTGTTTTTTGTATATGTGATATATTACATTTATTGATTAGAGTATTGTATCATCCTTGAATCCCCAGCACAAATCCCACTTGATCATGGTATATGATTTTTTTAATGTATTGCTATACCTAGATTGCCAATATTTTGTTGAGGAATTTAGCATCTATGTTCATCAGACATATTGACCTATGATTTTCTTTCCTTGCTGTGTCTGTACTTAGTTTCTAAATTAGGATAATACTGGTCTCTTCTGTCTTCTTGAATTTTTTGGAATAGTTTGAGAAGAATAGGAATTAATTCTTCTTTGAATGTTAGGTAAAATTTGACTGAAGCTATCCTGTCCTGGGCTTTTGTGTGTGGGAGGTTTTTTTTATTACTTTGATTTCACTACTTGTTATCAGTCTATTCAGTTTATTTTTCTCAATTCAGCTTTGGAAGATTGTATGTTTCTAGAAATTTATCCATTACACCTAGGTTGTTCAATTTCTTGGGATATAGTTCTTCATACTGATTTGTTACAGTCTTTTGTATTTCTGAGGTATTGGTTGTTACTTCTCCACTTTCATTTCTGATTTTATTTATTTGTGTCCTCTGTCTTTTTTTTCTTGATGAATCTGGTTATATTTGTCAATTTTGTTTATCTTTTCAAAGAACAAACTCCTGGATTCATTGATCCTTTTAATTGTTTATTTAGTCTCTATGTCATTTAATTCTGCTCTGATCTTGATTATTTCCTTCCTTCTACTCACTCTGGGATACTTTCCGTTTGTTCCTCTATTTCTTTTGATATAGGGTTAGGTAGTTTATTTGAGATTTTTCTATCTTCTTCAGGTAGGCCTGTATTACTTTGAACTTCCCTTTCAGGACTGTCTTTGTTGTGTCCCATAGGTTTTGGATTGTTGTGTGTTTATTTTCATTTGTCTCCAGGTACTTTCTTATTTCTTATTTGATTTCATTGTTAACCTATTCATTATTTGATAACATGTTATTCAGTCTCATGTATTTGAATATTTTTGAGTTTTCTCCTTGAGGTTGTTTTCTAGTTTCAAGACATTGTGATCAAAGAAGATGCTTGATATGATTTCAATTTTCTTGAATTTGTTGAGGCGTTTTGTGTCCTACCCTGTGGTCTATCTTTGAAAATAGTCCATGTGCATTTGAAAAGAATGTATATTTTGCTTCTTTGGGATGAAATGTCCTGTAAATATCAATGAAGCCACTTGATCTAGGGTGTTGTTCATACAATGCCAAAATCCTAGTTGATTTTTTGTTTGGACGACCCATCCATTGCTGATAGAGAGGTGTTAAAATCCCCTACATGGGGATTTTATAATGACTATAATACTGTTGATCTCCTTTTTAAAGTCCTCCAAGTATTTTACTTGGAGTATTTTATGTATTTAGGTGCTCCTATATTGGGTGCCTATATGTTTATAAGAGTTATATCAGCTTGTTGTACAACTCTCTTAAGTATTAAGTATTGACCTTCTTTTCTCTTGTTATAACCTTTGATTTTAAGTCTGTTTTGTCCAATATAAGTATCACTACCCTGGTTTTTTTTCCATGTCCATTTGCTTGGAATATTTGGACATCCCTTCACTCTCAGTCTGTGTCAATCTTTTGTTCTG
Source organism: Mormoops blainvillei (assembly GCA_004026545.1). NCBI lineage: Eukaryota > Metazoa > Chordata > Mammalia > Chiroptera > Mormoopidae > Mormoops > Mormoops blainvillei. The sequence goes on from PVJD01000482.1 coordinate 228,553, forward strand.
TGGTGGGTCCATTGTAGATAGCACATGTGTGGGTCATGTTTTCTTATGCATTGAGCTATCCTATATCTTTTGACTGGAGTACTTACTCCACTTACAGTTAAGGTTATTATTGATAGTTTTTTATTCATTGCCATTTTTTCCCTTTGTGCCTGTGTTCTCCCTTTCTCTTTTTCTTCATTTTCTTAAAGTAGTCCCTTTAGCTTTTCTTGCATTGCTGGTTTGGTGGTGATATAGTCTTTTAGTTCTTTCTTTCTTTCTTTCTTTCTTTCTTTCTTTCTTTCTTTCTTTCTTTCTTCTTTGCCTGGGAAGCTACTTATTTCACCTTCCATTTTAAATAAAAGCTTTACTGAGTAGAGTAGTCTTGGTTTCAGGTCTTTGCTTTTTATTACTTAAAATATTCCACCCCATTCCTTTCTGGCTTGTAGTGCTTCTACTGAAAAATCAGCTGATAGCTTTATCAGAACTCCCTTGTATGTTACTAGCAGTTTCTCCCTTGTTATCTTTCAGATTCTCTCTTTGACTTTCAATTTTGCCATTTTAATTATAATATGTCTTGGAGTAGGCCTCTTTGGGTTCCTCTCGACTGGGGTCCTCTGTGATTCCTAAACTTACTTGATTTTTTCGCTCACAAAGTTAGAGAAAGTTTCTGTCATTACTTTTTCAAACAGGTTTTCTATTCCTTGATCCTTTTCTTCTCCTTCTGGAATCTCTATGATGTGAATATTGTTATGTTTCATGTCGTCCTGAAGCTCCCTTAAACTACCTTTTTTCTTTTTGAGTCTTTTGTTTTGTTTTGTTGCTCTGAGTATTTTTTCTACTTTGTCTTCCAACTTGCTGATTCGATCCTTTGCTTCATCTAGCCTTCATTTAATTCCTTCCAGTGTACTCTTCATTTCAGATATTGTATTCTTCATTTCCACCTGGTTCTAATTCATAGTTTCTATGTTCTTTTTCATGCTGGTGTAGTTCCCACTAAGTTCATGTAATTCTCTATAAGTTCCTCTAGCATCCTTATAGGCATTACCTTGAACTCTATGCCTGATAAATTGGTTGTCTCAATTTCATTTTCACTCTGGGGATGTCTCCTTTCCTTTCGATTGGGGGGGGGTTGTTTCTTTGTTGCCCTATTTTAAGCATTTCACTTTGTTTGTTTTATGTATTAGATTGATCTGCTTTGACAACCTGTCTTCGTGGGGTGACCTTCTGTGGTAGAGTCCTGTGGGACTCAGTGGTACAGCCTCCTTGAATTCCTGAGTTGGATACTCTGGGGATGTACTTTACGTAGTTTGTGTGGGGCTCTCTTATCACAGTTGGGTTTTGGTTGTTGTTGGTTTCTCCATTGCTGGGTTTTCTCCTCTGACTGGCTGACTAAGTCACAACCTTGACCTCATCTTGTATGCTTGTTGTAGAGGAGCTGCCAGAACAAAGCTAAACAACCTAGCAAACATCACCCATACTAGCAAAAATATCCCCTCAACCACCACATTTGTTGTTGATATCAACAACAAATTAGCTAAGATTAATAAAGGTGGAAAGAGAATAAGAATATTATATGAAACAAGAAAAGCATATGAGGTAACTAATGGAAAGAAAAATGATTTTGAGAGGGTAGGGGGAGGAGAAATAGTAAGAGTAGGGAACAGAAACAAGGCAAAGAAAAGGAGAACATAAAATTTACAATGTAAATGAAATAGGGAGAAAATAGGGCCAATTGGAGGAAGAAAAGGGTGGGAGGAAGGCAAAATGGAATAGGACAAGTGAAGAGTAAATCATGAGACTTAAAACAAAAAACAGTGAACAACTAGGGATAAAATTGAAGAAATGCAACAACAATCCCAATACCAATGACAACTGGGCAAATATTAATAAAGGTGGAATGAAAATAAGGATAATATAATAGAAGGGAAAAGAATGTGAGGTGACTAATGGAAAGAAAGATGGTTTTGAGAGGATGGATGGAGGAGAAATAGTAATAGTGGGGAATGGAAAAAAGGTATAGAAAGGGAAAAATAAAATTTAAAACAAAAATAAGAAATAGAAGAATGAAAGCAAAATCGAGTAAGAGAAGGGAAAAGGAAAATATGAGACTGGAATTAAAACTAAAATAGAATTAAAAATAAATATATGCAATATCCTAAAATAAAATTAAATTTTTTAAAAAAATCGAACTAATAGAAACAAAATGGAAGACAACGAAACAATGTTTAAAAGTGATGCAGGGGTAAAAATAGCACAAATGATGAAAAAGAGCAAGGTAGAATTCGTCTCAGCAGAGCCTAGTATTTGTTGGCCTAGTGTCTTCTCCTTCAGAGTCCATCCCTGATGTCAGCTGGCGTCTTAGTCTGGCTTTAGGCAGCCTGTTTGAGGCTACAAGTGATCCACAGTCTGTGGCCGTCTCCTTCAGGTTTGGCTGGTCCCCACTGTTCTGCCCTGCTCCTTTTTATCATCACAAGGGCCAGGGGTGGTTGTCCACATATACCACTTCTACCTTGCTCCAGAGTGGGCCTCTGGTGAGATCAGAGGGTGGGATATCTGGGTCACCACTTGGGAGGTGCTGTTCTCCCCCTGGGAGGTGCTATTCAACCTTCAGGGAAGATGGTGGGTGGGTACTCCCACCCCTGGGCCACATGTCTTTGTCTGTCCCAGATTATTTTGAATATGTAGAGCTTCTAATGAATTAACTGTTTTATGTGAGGGGCCAATCTGCAAAAGAGTCAGCTCTTTCCTGCTTGGCGCTGGGGGCAGCTCTTTGTGAGAGCTGAGGCTGGGCGGGGCCCTGGGTGCCTCTTACTGCTCCAATTTCTAATTTCTCTGCTCTGCTGCTTTCAGTGGAATAAGGCCAGAGGAGGGGCCAGCATGGCATCTAATAAAAGTTCATAAAGGGCTTCTTTGGAGATTCTCCTTCTTTCCTGTGTGCATATACACCCAGCAGGGAGTTCTTGAGCCTGGCCTTATTGGTCTGCAGTTTGCAATCCTGCAGGTAGGGGATGGGTATGCGTTTTCCTTCCCAGAGCTGTATACCCCGGGGTTTGTGTGGCCCTGCCTGGCTGCAAAGAATCTCAGGCACTCAGCTCTAGCTCACTCAGTTCCTAGCTCACTGTCCTTGCAGGAGGCTCAGATCCAAACTCGCCATTCTGAGTGCAGCCCCCTGTTCCCCAGCTGCATTAGGTGGGGCTCTGGAATCCCTGCACCTCGCAGCCCTCTACCCTTCCTGGCCAGTGGGGTTCAGTGGACATGAACTGCACTTTGAACCTGGCCCCTTTGTTGACAGGGCAGAAGCACAGCCGCGCATGAGTCCCTTGCTTAGCCATGCTTCCGCTCCCGTCTTCAAAAAATCTCTGCGTAGCACTCACACTGCAGCTCCGAGCCACTGTCCAGCTTTCCACACACTACACTTCCCCCCAAAGACAAAAACAGTTCTCTTGGTCAGGGCTGGTCACAGCCTGCAGCTGCCCCCAACATTTCTAGGGGCTAGAATTTCCCTCTTAGGCTCCCCTGGTTGGCACTGCAGCTATGAACGTGCTGCTCACTGTGTGTTTGCAGCCTGAGTCTCCCAGACTCCGTATATCCTCTGAAGTCTCTCCCGATTAGGGAAGAGGGTTCCCTGTGCAGGTTTGGGGATCCCCACTCCGGGAAGGGCAGGAGCTACTAAAGGGCGTTTTCTCACCTCTGTTCTTTCCCTTGCTGCTGGCATCTCATGAGGGCATTTCCCCTTCAACTTATAAAATCTCTAACCGGATGGTGCAAAGCTTCCTCTATGCTCCTGGCATCAAAAATTCATATCAGCTAAGATTCCATTGGTTGTATAGGTCACTTGTCAGGACAGCATCTGAAAATCGTGCTGGGCAGAGGAGCAAGAGGGCTCAGTTTCCACCTACTTGGCCCCCGTCTTCACTTGTCAACTAGTTTTATGTTTACATATTTTCTTCCAATGGGGATATGCATAATTTATGGTTCAAATAGTAATGACCAAATCATTCTATAGACTACTTTTTAATAAAACATTATATAAACATGTTTATGTTACAAAACTTTTCATAATTATTTTAAAGACAAAATAATATGCTAGCAACTTAATGCGCTATAATTTACATAATTTCTTTACTCTAGAACAATTTAGCTATTAGAGAATACACCTCAGGGAATAACTGTGTGCATATTGCTTTTTTTTTTCCTCTTCTTGACAAATTTCCAGCATGAAATATTTATGACAATACATACAATGACATTGTAACTCGTTGAAGGTGAGGAAAGCAGTGTTTAAAAATTAGACTGCAGTCTTAACAGAAGTGACTGCCAATGATAAATTGTCTACTGAGGTACCGGGACAAAATTTCTATCTCCTACTGGTATCTAGATGCTGGGAGCTTAGACATAGACATGGGAGACCTATTCAGCACTCCAAATAGTTGTTGATGAAAGAATAATAGGGATGTTTTAGATTTAAGCATGGCTTCAGTGTCACACAATACATTTAAGTACTTATCCAACCAATTTTATCACCTTAATCTTCATATTAAAATGTTCTGGTCATCTCACACTAAAGCTAAAAGAGGGATACTACAAAATTTTTACAGGTCAAGCACTGACATTTTTATATTTATTTAAGCATGAATATTCTTAGAGTGAGTACTTTGTTTGAACATTTAATAAAATTTGAGGGATAGGGTTCTATTCCACAAAACAAGTGTTCTTATCCTGAAATAACACTGCAATTGAGTCTCAGACGGTGTTTAAAAATCCCCTCCCACTGGTCAGAATGCCTTGTGATTCTCTCCTTCTCTTCCTACCATAGGTACACTCCTCTACAGAGGAGACAAGCCCTGTATTAACTTCTTTTCCTTGCAGTCGGTCCTCTGCCGTTGCCGTCTGGTCGCTGGCCCTCCTCTCTGCCTGGAACCTGTCTGACCACGGGCAGCAGCGGCCTGTGTGTGATGAAATCTCATGAACACTCCCCCGGCTCTCTTGTATTTGACCTCCCTGCCACATCTAATATTTTTGATCAGTTGCTCCAGGAAATTTTATTTTCCCTCAACTTCCATGTAAAATGCCTCTCCTCTTTGTCCTATAACGTTGCTGTCTTAGCACTTTCTGTGGGGGAGTGGGGATCTTTTTAGGTTGAGTCTTTCCAAACTAATGTCCTACCCTATTGCCTTCTCATTTTATATTTCTGCCCACCGACTGCTTATTCGCTTTAATTATTTAAAAATTATGTCCTATATACTATTTCTATCATTTATATTTCCTGTCCAAACCTATGTAGAGATTACTAGATATAGACTAAAGCCAATTTTCTCTATATATAACTAGTTTAAGCTTAACAAAAATTGGACTAATTGACTCAACCCTGGATCTGCTATTCTAAAAGCAATACTTGTTTTAATGAAAGACGTCATCATCTACTTGATCAGCCAGAATCATCATTTTCATCATCATCACCACCACTCCCACAACCTTTCTTTTACCCTGGGTATAATTTAGTTATTATTTACCATCTAAATATCTCTATATTGAATTATTTTTTATTCTCTCTTGTATTCCCCCATAACATTAACCTATTAATACTAGCCCCTTACCTCATATCCTGATCATTGTTTTCTAATCTTATCTCTTTCCAAGTTTCTCCTGCAAGTTCCCCAAAGAGAATTTTAAAACAAATTTAATCAAGGCTCTTCACTGTTTGATTCGCTATCGGGCACCTGGAGGAAAGCATCGGTGCTCCCGTGGTATTGCAATGTATTTCAATGCAGCTGCCCAGCCCTTCCTACACCCACTCATTCACTTCAGTCCCAACAGCAAAGAGAGTATGGAATGCCTGGATCTCAAGGAGCTTGTAGTTAAAGAAGGAAGGCTTAAGTTCAGCTATACCAATGACATGGGGAAGAAATGTGTGTGTACCACAAAAAACGGAAGCCCATAAACAGAGGACCCAGCAATGCTTCAGAATCAGTCAAAGGCTTTGCAATACAATAAATTGTACAATAAATTACATATAAATCTCCCAGTTGAAAATGAGAAGAGAGACAGAAGTCCTTGATGGATGTTGGGAGAGATGATTCTCTCAAAAAGAGTGAAGGTTTTAACCAGGCTCTGAGGATAAAAAAGAACATACAGCTTTACGAGAACCTGATGATGGGCAGCAATGCTCAAGGATTTTGCTTTCACTAAAGAGGATGTGGGAGAGTAGACACAGATGGAATTTATGAGGATTATTGGCACAAGGACTTGGTAGACCCTAATGTCACATTAAAGAGGTGACATAAACACATTTGTATTTTAAGAGAAATAAGCAAGTAAGCAACCAATGAACAAAATACAAACTCTGGTTTCAGAATATGAATTCAAGGATCTCTTCATGGCCAAGTTCCTGCCTCATCTCTTTCCACTTATCCCTACCAGCTCCACTCCTCTAATCTCAAATTTCCCCACCAAGGTTAGCATTGCATTTTTCTAGTGCCTACTGTTTTGTGCATATACATCCATGCAAATGCTTTATCTAATTCCTAAAATGTGCTTCCCCTTCACTTAAACCACTCAAATCCTCACCCAATAGAGCAAGCTCTAGCATTTTCTCCTCTGAAAACTATTCTTGACTATACCTTCATGGATGATATATACAAGTCTATCTGAAGATACGTATATCCACTTTTTTTTTCCTGTCCCTAGAACTATAGTACCTAAATTCCTGAACTAGAATTATAGCACCTAAATTTAAATCTTTATCCACAGGACCTAACAAAGTGCCTGGCAATTGATAAAAAGCAAGAAGGCAGGGAGGGAGGAATGGTGGGAAGGAGGGAAGGATGGAGAAAGACGGACAAAGTTATTTGATTAATATGTGATATTATCTTATTTCCATACAAGGGTAATATGCTGGAGTGGTAAAAAGACTTCCCATGACAATAAGTAATCATCTCTACAGAATCCTTGACAGATGGTCATACAGACTTGCTTGAACATTCAGTGACTGTAGCTCATTATTTCTAAACTACACCATTGTTTAAAATGTTGAATTTTTAGAGCTGACATTTGCCTTATAACTTCTATCTACTGTAACTAGTCTTCTTTTTTCCCATGAGAACTGGGAAAAAAGCAAAAGAAACTATCTTTGGGTGTTTTGTGTTATTCATTACACATCTCTGGGCAGCTGCTGTTTGATAACTCACAGTATAATATATAGCATTGATTAAACATAATATGAAAACCATATTTGAATATAATGTTATCAGATTAATTTCTCTCACTAACTGATCTTGTTGGAGTCATCTACATTTACTCTTATTTCTTGAGGATTTTTGCCCTTAGTTTGTTGACACTCTTTCCAATAATTTTTTGTGTGTGTGTGCTGAACTGTGATGATTTTAATATCCCCATAGATGATCTTTCTAATATTCTGGACTTGATATTTTCTGCTTCAATGAATTATTACAATAAATTTCTCTGCCATCCATTCTTTGCATAGCCATATCTATTATGTTACCAATAACTGACAATACTTTACAATACTTTACAACAAATACTTGGCATGAATATACATACATTTTAAAGAGTCACTACAACTTAATGTGAAGAATGCATTATAGAAAAACTAGCCCGAATGAAAAATCAACTTCAGTGAAAGTAAAATTGTAATTTAAAGAAGTCAAACTTAAACCTCACATTTAAGAGTTTTGTTCTCACCACTACCTGTTCTTATTTGTCTAGGACCCAGCCTTCAGATATTTTTTTTTTTTTACTCCAGAAGGATGAACAATCCATTGATTGTCAGTGTCCTCATAAGAAGGGACATCAGAGAGTTTGTTTCCTCTCTTTCTTTTGCCATATGAGCACACAGTAAAAGTCAACTATCTACAAGTCGACGAAAAGGATCTTACTAGAACCTGATAGTGTTGACACTTGATTTTTGATTTCCAGACTTCAGAACTCTGAGAATATAAATTTATGTTGTTTAAGCCCCCCAGTCTATGGTATTTTATTATGATAACATGAGCTAATCAAGACAGTATTATTCTCTATACAGTATGAGAAAAGGCTGAAAAATGTATTATGTTGTATAATAATGTATATTTGTCTTTTTTATTATGATGCCATTTTATTTTTATCAAACTTCTTAAAAGCTTGCTTTCAAATACTCACACATCTTTCGTTATCTCTTTCTGTCTTGGCCTCCTTCCTCAAAGATTTTCTTCATTTCATCTGGAAACTCTACTTCCTTCATGAAAAAAAAAAAAAAAAGGAGCATATGGTTGTTTATTTTAAGGACTTACTATTTCTTATCTATCCATGTGATCATTCTGCCTTTATTGCTTAAAATATTTTTGACAATATCACACTGGAAAACAAAGATAGTGTTGATTGAAGTTCACCTATCATTTTCATCATAATCTATACTTCCTGAACCTCAAATTGAACAATATTTTTTCTGAGTGTGTTGTGAAACCAACACTTATGAATTGCCACTCCAAATTATCTGTGTTTCGCATTCCATTTGACAAGAAATTCATGTTGAAAAATTGTTTTAAGTACATTTGTGCTCTAATTTATTATCTTATGTATTCAGAAAAATACTTTAATATTCATAGTTCTCTCTCTATATAACTAAATCTTATTGTAATTATTTTCTTTTAAAAAATGTGATAATTATCTACAAGTAAGGATCAGTAATCCACCAATATTTCTCTTAGCTCTGGGTAATTTAGCAGAAATGTTTATGGATTCTCTGCCTGTTCTGTGTTTATATTTTCAATAGATAAAAAAAATGTTCACTAAGAAATGCAAGACATTTAACTATTGAAGCATACTTTTATGGTTAACACCAGGATGTTAGCCTTAGTTTTCTTCTTAATTATCTTTTTTAACTATTTTATTAAGTATTTAAATGTTAATAAGTTCATGTTCTAGCACTTATATTTCAAAGATTTGTGTATTATTTATTAATGATTTAAAATGTAAGTATTTTAAAACTTTATCTTTTACTTTCTCCATTTACCTTTTGAATGAATTCAACAAGCTTCAAAAACATTGTTCAATGATTCAATAGACCTTAGTTGTTCAAAATTTGACTAACAATACCAAGTGGTCTATCCTTGTTATAAAATATTTTAGAATACAATAAATAAAGCTAAATGAGTAAGCATGTTTAAAGCAGTACATCTAAGTTAAAATAATATAAAATAAATAACAGCCTAATGTGAGACAATGGAGCTTTAAGAAGCTCTGTTAATATTCAAGGATGCCTGTTCCGTAGACTGTGAGTTGATAGGGAATAGAGCAATGATGAGAGGTGAAGATGGAGATATTATTTTACAAAATAGAACTGAAGAAACATTATTCTATAATACTTTCTTATGACTGTATCAGATATGCTGAGGTCATTAGAACGCATTGCGTGGGTTCGGCTCCTAGTCAGCCAATTAACTCTGTACAGGACCTTAGAATGTTATCTTGGAAAAATTAGATAATTATTAAATATTTTCTAGTGGGAGCATGGCATAAATATACATACGTCTTAAAGAGTCACTACAACTTAATGTGAAGAATACATTATAGAAAAACTAGCCTGAATGAAAAATCAACTTTAGTGAAAGTAAAATTGTAATTAAAAAAAGTCAAACTTAAAGGTCATGTGAAGTATGGTGGTTTTAGTGCAGATATAAGTAGTAGATATTAGACGTACACAGATATAAGACATTAAAAGGCAATATGTAACTTTACAATATGTTTAATTTTTACTCTAGGAAAATATAACATACCAATTATTTATACTTTAAATTAGGAGAAATATAACAGTAAAATAAAAGGCCAAGAAATGTCTTTGGATAGCTTATAGAATTGCCTATTTGAGGAGTGAAAATTCAAAACAAAAACATTTAATCTGAAGGATCAGTTTCAGTTATGATTATAGTGCCCTTCATTAGAATGATATCAAACACTCAAACTTTAATATTAACCGAAGTATCTAATGAAAGTTCAAATTCCCTTTCCAGCATTGATGGAGTAACTGGTGCCACCCCAGCTCCAAATAAGTGAGGAAAGTATTTTTAGATATTGAACAAAAGGTGTGATCCTTGAGAGAAGAGAAAATTCAAGTCAAAATCCACCTGTTGTTCATATTTCTTCACAGGCACACTTCCCAGAACAGAGCCCAGTGAAGAAGAAGCAAAGCAAAGCATGGTATTCCTGCTGACATGGAAAGGCAGAGCTCAGAACCTCCCCTGGTTGAAATAGTAGGAATGATCAGGGCAGAACACCGAAGATAAAAATGAAGTCAAAGATACACAAAAATGAACACCAAAGGTCTATGTGGAGGTTTTATGAGTCTTTGCCTAGGTCTGATCTGTGGTTTTATGGGGTAAAACCTTCGGAGGCTAGCAGAGAGGGTCTGCTACTGGGGCTGCAAGCTGACTAAAAACACTGAAGGTCATATCCTGCTGGGAGAATTTGGAATTCTGGTCAAGGACAAATTAATTTGCTCCGGAGTAAATCCATGCCTTAGGAATAAAGATTATCTGCTATGTAAAGGCCAAAGTCTATGAATAAGGTCAAAACAGAAATAGCATTTTCAAACAATAAAATCAAGCCGGGCAGAACAAAATAATTTACCAGTTCTTTAACTTTTTTCCAAAACAAACAACACTTTTTTAAAGGGATACCACATGATTCAGATAACTTCCAATATGTCATCAAAAATGCCTGGTATAAAGTTGAAAGATAATTTTTCACATGAAGAACCAGAAAAAATACTCATTATAAACAAGAAAAACAGAACATATGATGACCCGATGCTGAAAATAGCAGATAAGGACTATAAAAAGCTATTGTAAATATGTTCAATTATATGAACAAAGTGATTGACATAATGATCGAAGAGAATGGGAATCTCAGCAGGGGAACTGAATGAATCTGAATAAGCCAACTGGAAACTGGCTTATTTTTAGAGCTGAAGATTACAATAAAGAACATGAGAAATTTACTGGATTAGCATAACAGCAAATTAGGGATTGCAGAAGAAAAAAATAACTAAATTTATAGAGATTTACAGAAATTATAAAACTGGCATATCAGAAAACAAAATGTTTGAAAACAATAAACAGTGTTTCATTTTGGACAATATCAACAATTAAAATATAATTGCAACTGGTATTCTAGAAATAAAACTGCGGAAATACATTTGAAAAAATACTGGCACACTTTTTGGGTGGGAAAGCATAAACCAACATATCAAAATATCTGACAAATGTTAAGGATAAATACAAAGAAAATGATACTCAGGAATGTAAAAATTAACATATTGAAAGTCAACTTAAAAACAAAAAAAGACCAACCTAATGAATAAGCCATGTTAAATATAAGGGGACAATTGTAATGATATATCAGAATCAAGTTGGAAAGAAATAGAAAAGCATCTTTAAAGTGGAAAAAAGGGGGAAAATTCTATCCAGAATTGTATGTCACACAAAACTTAACTTTAAAATGGGTTGTATTTCAGACAAGTAGAAGCTCAGAGAATTTCTTACCTACTATTGTACTCAAGAAGAAATGAAACATAAAAAATCAAATTAAACCCAAATAAATAGGAGAAAGGGAATAAAGATAAGAAGGAAAAAATGAAATAAGAAACAAGAAAATTAATAAAATTATAAATTCATTTTTAAATTATTACAAAAATTAATAAACCTTTGAGTACACTGATCAAAGGAAAAAGAGAAAAGCACAATTATCAGAGGATACATCTCCACAATTCCTATCAATATACAGGGATGAACAAAAATAGGTTTACAGTTGTGAGCACAGGAAACACTGTTTATTGTTGTATTATTATTTATTAATTATTGTATTATATTTTGTATTACAACTATAAGCCTACTTTTGTCTACATCATACTGAAAAAATAAATAGTGGAATATTATGAAATCTTAACTGCAATAAATTAGAAACTTAGAAGAAATAAGTGTATTCCTTTACTACACAAATTATCAAAACTGACTATAGAAGAGTAAGTCAGAATATTTCTGTATTTATTAAAAATTAAATTCCTAACAAAATACTTTCCTACTTCTATTTGAAAACAATGTAGTTTTCTACAGAAGGCCATGTTGGTGACTGCTTTCAAACATTCAGAGAAGAAATATTACAAGTTCAGTTCTATGCAAATATTTTGAGAAAATGGAAGAGCAAATACTTCCAAACTAATTTTAGGAGGACAACATTACTCTGATATCAAAGTCAAATGAAAAATATTAAAAGAGAAAAATTCATATAAATTTTAGAAAAAACATACATTTTATAGACAAATGTACATGACTATGACATCACAAAGATAATTGGATTGAAAACATAAAATTATGTAGGTAAAAACAATTAAATAAAAGTTGACTGTATCCCCACCCCAACCCCTCCCCCTCAGATGTACAAAGATTTTGAAGATACTATTCTTTGGGAGGGATAATGCATAAACTCTGTTTAAACAAGTTTAGAAGAATGATAACATCAAAGATGTAGTCAATACAAGTTTCCTTATTAAAGCAGACACACAGGAGGTGAAGAGAAATCTAAAGTTGAAACTATCACACTATGATCAATTTTTTAAAAAAATACAAGCCTGTATTGTAAGAAGATGAACTTCTTTCATCCAACATATTATCTAATTTTATATTTGATAAGAGAACATTTCAAATAATAATAATGACTAAAATTAATAATTCAAGCGTAATCTATGTAACATTTTTAAGAATTTGTAACACCCTGTTCAGTACATTTCCCTTTGGAGAGTGTTGTCGTTGTTTGTGGATTAAGAACTTCGAAATATTTTTAAGTCATCCTAAAATAGTTACTATTTTTTTATTAAAAAGTAATTTATTATTTTTAAATTAAGAAAAAAATAGTGAACTAGGTTACCAGTAAAATGGAAAAATGCTAGCTGATACTAATACTAGGAGATATCATAAAGTAACAGCCATCTTTTACTTAGGAGAGATTATAAAATGTATGCAGTGCTGGAGAATTATATATGGAAGGAGTTTTCAGCCTAACCCAGCAGGACACATGCCTGGACACATAGAAATACATATATGCATATCTGCAGAAATTACATACAAGTTGAATATACTTTCTCACCTAAGTGTAGGTTGCCTTGAACAGAAGTCAGATGTGTTATAATAGTTTATGACCGTGATCTTCTCCAAGTTGAGAAGAGAACCCCAAAAGCTCTCTGTGCAACAACTGCATATTGAAAATTATACCTCTTAATGTTAATTTTCATTTAAAATATTTAAATATAAATATTTAAATTACTACTCTAAATGATCATTTTTAGATGCACCTGAAAATATTGTCTTTTCAAGGGTCACAAATCTTCAAATAAAAGGCATTTTGGTAATGCCCCTTTTCCTAGCCAACTGTGCTAAATTGTACTAATAAAAAGAGAGTTTTGGTCAGGCCAGTGTTCTTATGGTTTATTTTATTTTTGAAGAAATCTCAGGGTGTGAGCAGATCTCAGGCAACTTCCCACACTGCACGATTGTTTTTAAAGAGATGCTTACAAAAGTGAAAAAGAGCTAAACCTGAAACAAAAACCAGTAAATTTTATTGTAGCCAATATATGAATCAAAAAGAAAAATACGAGAGGTCATTTCTCTTTGTTCCAAAAAGATTAGTGGCTCCATTACAGCATTTTTTAGACAGTGTTCCTTATTCCTATTGTTTTGAGTTTAATGGAAAGCATTTCATAAAAGTAAGGACTGTATGTTTTCCATGACTGTTTATTGTAGAACTACCAGATCAGCCCAGCATCACTTCTGCCTGTCGAGCCCCCTAGAGTGATTTTTCAGGTCAGTTCACACCATCAAGCCATTTTCATTCAGTGCCTCCTGGTTGCATTCAGGCTTATACTTCTAATATGGCTCCAAGTACCTCACGATCTCTTCTTTTTCTTGCTCCTAGTTTTTCACATACACTCTTTCTTCTTTCTAGGAGTTATCTCTGATTCCTTCCCACTCTTAAAGCTGGCAACTCTCTAGCTCCTCATAAGAACTAGATTAAGCCTCCGAAGCAGTTCTGGATTGGAGATTGGCATGAATCTTGGTTCAGGTTCAGCAAAATTGCGGCTCTGTGTGTTCTAGCAATCACCAAACAACTAGATGCTCAAATGATGAAGGAAACAAGGATTCAAAATAAGAGAAAAGCACCCAATGGTCTCTCTTTTACCAAGCAAAGGTCTTCAGGCATTTATTTGGTGGTTATGAAAATTCCAGTAAACAAAGGAAAAAGGTTTGTTTGAAAAGACCAAACAACTTTTATGGGAACCATTAAAAAATATTTTATCTAATTCCACAAAGAGAACTTTATTGAACCATTAAACAATCGAAAATTAATATTCCTTATATTCCTTACTATAATTAAACATTTAACTGCCCACTTACTTTATCATACTCTAAACTTAATGAGCAAGGGGGCAAGGATGCCTATATATTATCTAGCAGAGTATGTAGCATTAATGGGCAATCCATATTCATTCATAGATCCTGAATATTTCTCTTGCATCTACTATGAATCAAAATGTGTTATTGGAAATGAACAGAGCTAGAGAGGCAATATATTTGTAAAATCCTATCTTCATGAATTTAAAAAAAAAAAAAGTCTTCCAGGCGTTAACAACTGATTACAAATAAAGAAGAATTTTTTAAACTGGACTCATCTTCAGTAATAGAAGGTGGAAGACCAAGATGAAATACAGACTGCTAAGCAGTGCAAACTGTGTTTCAGCTAGCACATTCTAAACCAAAGTACTAACCTTGTCAGGATACAGGCATTTTTGAATGACAACAAACATTGAAAGAATATACCTGCAGATATCATTCTTAAAATAATCCCAAAGAAATACTATTAATGGAAACATTTCTATTAAGAATATGGATTTAACCAGGAAAGATAAGAGGAACAAACGGGAAGCAATGGTGGTGGTGGTCGATGAGTCTTGAAATGCATTTAGTTAACCGGAAATGTATTATATGCAACAGGAGTGGAGGCAGAATTCTTGTAATGAAAAAACAAAACATAAAGAAAAGAAAAACTAGTAAATACCCTGGAACAAAAATAAACTATCCCAGCAAAAAATAGGAATTTGGAGGAAGGTGGATATAATTGCTAAAGCTAAGATTCTCTAAAGGCATTATCTTATTTCACAGCATTGCCCCACTAATTTTTGCTCTTTATCTGTTATATATGTTCTTCATTGCTGAGCAGAGTATTTTTTAAAGGAGACAATAAAACTAAATAATACCCACAACTTTTCCTGCTGCAAGTTGTCAGATGATTGTGGGAAAGCACATTTTTGAACAGAAAAATGCTCAGGAAACTGTGACCTTTAGAAGTGACTTTATGCATGCCAATGGGAAGACCAAGAAGACAGATGTTTTCTGGAAAGGGATCGGTATAAAGGGGGTGGGGTAGTAATTTGTTAATAGGATTGAGTTTATTGTTTTAGGTTAAGTCTTAGTTCTCTGCTGTTTCCTGGAAGCCTGGCCATCACAGAAGCACTACCAGCTGCCACCGCAGCTCCTGAAGCAACTGTGGAATAGCAAATAGCTAGACTGCCCCTGAAAAAGTGCCAGTTTGCTTCTTTCTCCCCAATCTCCTGCAGACGTGCACACACACACACTCACAACAGATTCACTGCATTTTTAAATTAGAAGAATGTAAATGTGTTTTTTCTTGCTCTATTAAAGTCTAATATGGATCTACATGAGAAAAAAATAATCCACTCTTTAGAGAGGTAAACTGAACCCATGTCTGCCTCACAAAGAAGATTTAGATCTCAATGCCCTGCTGCAAACACAGTCATTAGAATACAAGGATAATTAAGCGGTTTTCAAATCCAATGGGAAAGAATGGGATCAAATGTACCCCCAGCTGGCATGAGGAACAGGGAACTGGCATCTGTGGCTTATAATTCCAACCCTTCTGTTGTAAGAAAAAATGGTCATACTCTATTAGGGTCTGTTTTCAATTGATCATTGTCTCTATTCAGTTGTTTCATTTACAAGCCTTGTAATTGACCTTCACCTAGAGGTTTCATTTGCAGAAGTGGATGGCATATTTTTG
The DNA here is from genome assembly GCA_004026545.1 of Mormoops blainvillei. NCBI lineage: Eukaryota > Metazoa > Chordata > Mammalia > Chiroptera > Mormoopidae > Mormoops > Mormoops blainvillei. The sequence continues at coordinate 244,654 of PVJD01000482.1, forward strand.
GCTGTGTTGTTTGAGGAGTAGATTGAGATCAATATAATCAATAAGATTAAAATAGAATGTATTCAAATTGTTCAAGGCAATTGGACATATTAAAGATGAGATTGAGGAAATAAGTTAATTCCAATTTATAATAATAATGAAAGAGCAAACTAAATGAAAAACAAGCTACCCAAGGCAGGGAAAACATCTTGCAGAGCTTTCTTTTGCCTCACTAAATTGAGGTGATGACTGTGCTGGGATTTCCAGTCCACTTGTTATCACCACCATCACTATCACTGGGTCACCTTGTCACATAGCACATTAGTCACACACCCTTCTGAAACTGCAATAATCAGGTTTCACTGTCATTTCTCCAAAATGTTTATTGACAAAATGGAAGCAATTCAATGTATTAGCCAAGATTCGAGCCTTCAGAGTTCAATCAATAATCTTAAAAAAGACACATGATACTTCTGAACACATTTAAATTTAAGAAATAGCAATAAAAGTGACTAATAATGATTAATGTAATGGGATTAATAAATATAAGCACACTATTTGTGCAATTTGTCCTCTTAGGTAATGGACATTAAGTTGGAAAGAACAGGCCAATTATTTCACGCATGAACCAGAAAAGCAGCTTACTGGCTATTTACATCTATGGACATGTCCTACTTTGACACATTTGGGTAAGGTCAGAATTACTTATCTATTGCTCATGTCTTCCTTTCTCTATCAGTCAACAACTTTCATGAAACAAGTATTGAATTTTGCAAAATATTCTTTCATTTGCAATTTGTATGGCAGCATTACAGAGGATTCATAAGAGAGACAAAAAGGTGGTAATATAAATGGTGGAAAACAATGCATGGAGAGGGCAGTTCTAGACGTAATGTGCAATTAACCAGCCCCAAATAAAGGAGACGTTTTCATACAAGTAATCATATGTTAAATATACCATTTCTCCTAATTTATAGAGTAATCCTACATATGCAAATAAACACAAAGTAAAAAAGAGAAGAATAAAACCTAGAATGTGCTCATATTTTTTCTGATATTAGAATGAACTGATTTTGTGTTATTAACAGACCTAAACAGCTTTTACTACTATCACTCCCATGTCACAATATGTTGACACATTATGTATTTTCTAACACATTTGGAATGCAAGGTTTCCCTAGTGAATCTCAGTATCTCAGAGGATGAAAACAAAACCCAAACACTGTCAGAAACATTCAAATCTGCTCTAATTCTAGAGACGCAATGGACTACCCATTGCCTTGAGATGTTTGTAATTTGAGAAGAAATAAACCTTTTTTAAAGTTTTCACTTATTTAATTATTTAACTTTCATTTTGGGGCATACTAGTATTAGGTTTCTTAGGTCACATTACCAACATAAATATCAGGAAATGGGAAACTTTAGTAAATAGAAAAATTACAAAGAAAAAACTAAATTAGGTTACAAAATATTACATTAACCACTGCTAATCGTTTTTGTGAAGTTCCCTCTATCATTGTCTCTCTGTGCATACACATATAGAGAAAGCGAATACACAATAAGTCATTAAGCAGTCCTTAAGTACCTGATATTCAAGAGCTACATTTTAACCAGGGTTCAGATTTAATGAATCTCTACAGATAACTATTTGCATTGCTTCTATAATTTTACAGCCATGGTTTCCAAGCATATTTATGAATCAAAAATATTGTGTCCATTTATTTTTATTTCTTAGGAGAGGTTTTTATATATATTCTAAGTTTGCTTTAGAGAAAGATGGAGAGATGGAAAGAATGGACATGAAATTCCAAGAGTTTGGGATTTCACACCAAGTTGCACTGTTTAGCAGACACCTTCAACTTTGGAAATTTACTTAAACAATTTGACCTTTGGCTTCCTTTTCCAGTCTTGCACATAATATATCCTCAAAAAATACGTGCTACTTCATTATTTTTAATACTGCCACGTTCACTTTCACCTACAAAAGGCTGCATTTTATTTTTAAAATATAAAATAAGTTCTTTACAAATGACCTAATTATGAAAAAGGTATTTCTTTTTATTTGTTTTTGGTTACTGTTGTGTTGAGCATCTTTGATTCTTATTCTTAGAATTGACTAACACTACATATTTTTGTCTAGGTGATAGTAATTGAAAATGTTTGTATACTCGAGATTTTAACTTTTCGTCTTTCATATTTCCTTGCAATTATTTTCTTGTTTCAGGTATTACTTTGTTGATTTTATTGATGTTGTTGTTATATGTCCTTTTTATATGATTAAATTCAATGATTATCCTTTTTTGATTGCAGGTAAATGGAAGTTTGTTGATGTTCAATTGAGAAAGAGCCTACTTATTTTTAATAGGAATCAGAACATATTTTATAATTTCATTGGGTGCATTTAATTTTTTAAATTAGTGATCATTTAAGTACTTTATTTACTAATTTGGTACCGGGGGCTTTGTACAGGATGTTTGTGTCTCCCAGATATTTTTATGTTGAATCTCTTATCCCCGTTTGGAAGTAGGACCTTTGTGATGTAATTTATCTTTGAGAATGGAGCTGTTGTGATACAAATAGTGTTCTCATAAGAAAAAAGCAAAAAAATACGATCTCTCTCTCTCTGGCATGTAGGGATATAGGAAGAAGGTGACCATTTGCAAACTGGGAAGAAGGTTCTTCTAGAAATTAAATTGTCAGGCACTTTGATCATAGACTTCCCGCCCTTCAGAATTATAGAAATAATGTTTGTTGTTTAAACCATTTGGTATGTGGTGTTTGTTATAGCAACCTGAGCTGACTAAGACACTTTGGAAAGCTTAATATAAAATTTGTATCACGAAGAGTCAATTTAACAAGAGCCATTTTAAATAGTTATCTTTTCCTCATTTATTTATGATATTTCCTAAATTATATTAGCTTATGTATTTCATTCCCTTGATTCCTCATAACTTTTTAACAATGGAACACTTTGGATTCCGTGGCTTCTATATTTTTATATTACAGAGAACAAATCTGATAATATGTTCTTCTATTCTGAAACATTTTAGCTATTACACTTTTTTTATAAGACTTTAGAAATATATAGGTATGTGTATATTAACACAGTAACTTTTAATTGCATTATTAATATCTACTTGTGCCTTTTGATGCAATGACATGTGTATTATATTAGTCAATCTGGAGAACAGGGCATTTAAACATTTTTATGGGGAAAATTAAAATATTTATTAAATTTCCACAGAATGGATATATATATGGATATATATAATGTATACATATATGTATGTATATATATGATGGGGGCCCCCAAAATGGAACTTATTTATAAAAAGGTATATTTATCTTACATGTCTAAACTTCAGTCACCTTCAAAGTACTCTCCATTTGTTGCAATACACCTGTCGAGGTATTTTTTCCACTGCTCAGAACCGTTTTTGAACGCATCAACTCTGATGCCTTTTAGTGCTTTTGCCATTTTTTTGTTTCACCTTTTCCACATCAGCAAACCGTTTCCCTTTGAGGACCTTTTTTCATCCAGGGAAATAAAAAAATTATGTTTCTTAGGGCAAGATTGCGAGAGGAAGGGTGGGCGCAGGGGTCACGCTCTTTGTGAACACTCAGTGCAGTGTGGGCAGATGCACTTGTAAATCACCCATTATGAAGTGAGCAAACGAGTTGAAAGAGTCTTCAAAAAAAAAATTCACTGAACCCAAATGCAGTCTCACACAAAAACCCCAGCAGGTACGCTGATATAGTTGGGTTCCTAGAACACTCACCTAGCAGGGCAAGTCTGTGCTACAAGGGGCCTGCCCTCCAAAAGATAATTCAAAATTTTTATGAGTTCCCCTGTGTGTGTGTATGTGTATAGTGGCTAAAATTACTCGATTACTGGTTATTTGATTTTTATGTAACTCAATTTCAAGATGTATTCATTATTTATTATAAAGTTTATATACTCAGAGAACAAAGCATAGTAATTTGTATATTTCTAGCAGTAATGCAAAAGGCCCTATTGCAGGGGTCCTCAGCCTCTGGGCCAAGGACAGGCGCCAGTCTGGGCCTGTTAGGAACCAGGTGGCACAGCCGGAGGTGAACTTGTATGTAATGCGCTTGAATCATCCCCAAATCACACCCTCACCTCAGTCTGCAGAAAAATTATCTTCCACGAAACTTGGTCCCTGGTGCCGAAAATGTTGGGGACTGCTGCCTTATTTTATTTGATGTACAAAAGGTTTAAAGTCCTATATATCATTTATCCAACTAGGTAGATTAGTAACTCACTTAATTAGCCTAAGCAGAAATAATAAAAATATAAAGAAGCATCAAATTTAGTTACTCCTGGAATAAGAGGAGTACACAAGTTTTGGCAAAAAAAAAAAAAATTATCTGAGTTCTGATATCATCAATGGCAATTATTTTAATGATCTCAAAATCCCAGTAATTGTTACTTACCCAGATACTTTAGCTAAGAAGAAACATATATGAGAGCAACATATCAGAGGTAAATAATTTTAAGGTTATTCTTGGGTCATCTGTCTATAATGTTTAAAAAAAGCATAATCAACAGGTAAGACTTTTACTTCCATTGGTACTAATTCCTCATTGAGAAAATATATAAAACAATTATCTCTATTATGTCACTACTTTAAGAAAATATTTAATGAGAAGAATATGTTCACTTAACACTTATGAAACAACAACATTCTGTTAATATTAATGAATGCATCTTCAAATACACTAACAGTGGAGATACTTAACTTTCTTATTTGTGTTATTTCAAAATATGTATACAATATCTATATCTGTCTTTCTCTTTGTGTGTGTATATATATATAAAACATATATATACACAAATATATCTATCTATAAAATATATTTATACACACATATATCTATCTAGTTCTAATTTAATTAAAAAAACAAATGTCATGCCATTATCTATAAATAAAAGAGGTTAATCTAGAGGCAAGTTAAGTTTCCTTTTAAAAGTAAAAAATAAATGTTCTTTTACTTACCAAATAAAATTTTAAAATTTTAATTTTATGAAGGTTAAAAAAACTGAAGTTTATTGATCTCTGAATATAAAAATTTATTACAGCAAACCAATGATCACTCAGATGGAAAAATTAAATTTTAGATGAATATACTCCAAAGCTTTCTTTTTCTTTTCTTTTCTTTTCTTTTCTTTTCTTTTCTTTTCTTCTCTTAATGGGGTTATAACTCTGTTACTTTTGGGAATACTTTTAAATTCTCTTTTTAAGGAGCTTTTTTAAAGATTGTATTTATTTATTTTAAAGAAAGAAGAAGGGAGGGAGAAAGAGAGGAAGAAAAATGTTGATGTGACAGAGAAACACTGACTGGTTGCCTCTCGTACACGCCCTATCTAGGAACAAAGCCCACAACCCAGGCATGTGCCCTGACTGGGAGTAGAACCGGTCACCTTTTGCTTTGCAGGGTGACACCCAAACAACTGAGCCACACCAATCAGGGCTGTTTAATGTTCTCATATATGAAGCTTAGTTTTTATTGATTTCAAAAATAGCTACATTTACACATACTGTGGCTCTAAGGCCGTATATTGAAGAAAACTCCAAAACTCACACTCACATGATGTTAATTTTAAGCAATAACAAGATTTAAGGGGGGAAAAACACCCTTACTGTGTTCAACTATAACTAAAGTATTTCCATAATACTTAATCAAAATTTAACCATAAACGAGACCAAGGGGTTGAAGTTTCAAGCCTCCTGACCTTCAATAAGCAGACAACAGAGAGTGAAAAGAAGGTTTACTGTAATAAAAGTCAACAATTTCACTTAAAACCCTGTTGTAAAACAAGGCTCCTAACATAGGCATTGTGGGTAAGAAACACTTCCTAAGAAGCGAATAGGAAAAGTTGTTGCTTATCATTCCCTAGGCTGTGAATTTTATGAGGGTCTTAAAAGAAGTGGGGATTGAGATAAAATACCATGACTGCTTGGTGACTGACTCCACAATATTGATTTTCAGTAATGACATGGTTCCCAAGTTGCTTTTCTTTGGTGGGAACAGCAGTTGGTTGAAGTCACCAACACAATTTCCAGACAGAAAAAGTAAAACACAGGGAGATACAGATAGAAAAGGAAAAATTAATTTATATCTAAAAAGAGTCACATCCACAAAAACACATGAATGAATACAATGCCATGAAAAAAACTAGTTGGTGTAATTTACTCCACTAAATTAAGTAACCACTCAGAATGTGTTTTTATTAAAGCACAAGTTCAATCTTCAAAAGGAAAGGAATGAATGATGTTGGGGGCAGGGATTAGGGATGGAGAGACTGAGCAAAAAGGAAAAAGGATTCATGGACACGGACAACAGTGTGGTGATTACAGAGGAGTGGGAGTTATAAGGGGACTAAATGGTATTGGGAAAAAAAAATTTTCAGAAACAAACAAAAAAGGATGACAAGAATTCCTGTGGAACAATTCAGCATGGCAAACTGTTGTTAGCATCAAAGACTGAAACATTTGTCACAAGGACAATACCAAATATTTACAAGTACTTGAAATCATTAATATCAGGTCCAAGTTTGCCGGTTATAATGATCTTGTTTTCTAAAAAAATGAGTGAGTGAATTTTATACAAAGTTAATACTTATACAAAACGTTAATAATTTTATATAAAGTTAATGGTTAGAACTCAGAACTTTTCCCTTATGATAAGCAGAAACAATGTCTTGGCAGCAAGTAGCACATTTTACAATATTTTTGAGGTGGAATGGAGAATGTAAAGCAGCACACACACACAAAAAAAATGTTAAAGCATACTACAACAAAAGTATTATAAAACACAAACAGAAAGAAATTAAAGATATATGTATTATATATACATGTATATATAAAGTAAATACAGAAAATTGAGGACTCTAAAGTAAATGTAACAAGTATTTAAAAGGCTGAAACAATGGGGGTAGCAATATTTTAGCAGAAGTGATTGCAACATTTTAGAGTTGAAAAATATGAGACCTCAAATTTCAGGCACACTCTAGCTCACTCTCATATACTCATACGTAATGAACCTTAGGCTAAGTCAATGGGAAAACTTTAGAAACAGCAAAATAGTGAGACCCAGGCAAGTGTTCCAAGCTTTAAATCCTCATCTGTAGCACAGAAGTGTTACCAGTAGACAGCCTGCCCAGACTGTTGGGGAGGCTCACCCTTGGCCAATATGGTGGTAGGGGGAGGTTCTTGCACTAAGTATTCAAAAAGCTTGAAATATCAACAGATAGGGCCCCAGAATGAAAAGCTATTGATAATTGGATAGGAAAAAGGCTTTTATCTCCTTCTCTGGTACCAGGTTGGGGTTAGAACCAGAGTAAGCAGCAGACATATGCATACTAGAAGCCAAAATGGTGCAGGGGGAAGTGCTGAATCAAAGAGACCTGTTGGCCTAACCTGGGGAAAGAAAGAATTGGTTGGAAGATGGGCCCTCCAAAAGCTCACAAAAGCCTGGAAAGTTGATTGGTTATTTTGAGAAAGCCCCTGACCAGTTACACACCCAAGCTAATATAATCCCAGGGGAACAAAGAGATTCTGTCTCCTCTGGTCAACCAGCTCGTTCTCCCATTGTGCACTGGTTTGTTCTCCCAATGGGTCACTTGGCCTTAGCAGCCATTTGACCCATGGCCTCCAAGTGGAAACCTCTCACTCTCTTGCCTACCTGATGATGCATTAGCCCATGCGTTCGCATGATTTCTCACCTGGAATCATGCGACCATGTGGCTCCGGCAGCCACGTGGTCCATGGCCATGCAGGCTTCACATGCAGGCTCCAGGAGGGAGTCTGAAATGAACAGCACACTGGAACAAGTGAAGCTACCTGGGTCAGGACTATGACTGCTTAGCAACCACCTGTGGGCTCCAAAAGACTGTACTTTAAATTGGAGTAGGAACCCTGGACACCGGCTTTTGTCTTGGTCTTGCTGAAGGGATGGGTTTTGGGACAGGAGTGTGCCATTTTTCCAGGCTGCACAGCACCTGAATAAAACCTCTTTCCTTTTGCACCATCATCTGCCTCATGAGTTTGGCTTTTGTGGCAATAGGCAGCCAGAGCTCCAGGGGATTTTTGTTGTTGTTGTTTGGTTATAGAAGTATCAGATATCATAAAATATTTTAAAATCACAAATAAGGCAACCTATTCTGCTGTCTGCTTAAAGCAATGGAGTCCATCTTCCCACATTCTGAATAGAAGTTCTGAATACCTTAAACATTAGAATTCCATTTGTCAAAGACCATTGCATTTGACTACAGTTATCATTAAATAGTGAAAGTGAGACTACTAGTGGTCCTGCCAGTTGAAATTTATCCTGTTCAAGGAAGAGGAAAATGTAGGTGGAATAAAAAAGGAAAAGAAAAGTTCAATCAGCAAGAAGTGTTCATCGTAATTTTTCCAGTCACATACTTCATATTGCCAAATTACTCATTTTTATAATTTAACAATTTAAGCACATTTCATGTTGCAAATCTTTGATCGCTATTTAGGAACACTGGAGAGATACTTATAAAGAGAGTAGTAATAAACTCAAAAGTAAATATTGCCCATGTGGCCTCAAGGAGTTAATATAACCTCCAAAGGAAATTAACTTCACAGAAGGCAGTACTTAAGTTTAAGAGCTTATGACTTTCTATCTTGATGAGGGCCAAAAGTTCCCATTAATGTTACCATTTACCTCATAATACAGTTAGTGGAGCTTATTTATTTTGTTTTGGGCAAGTCTAGAAATAAGCAGAAAACAGAACATAAAATTACCAAGTGACTATCTTAAAGCAATTTGTCTCAAACTTTTAATATGCATCTTATCTCTCCCTCTTCTTTGTTTGGATCTATCCCTTTGGAAGATATATGGTCCAGTAAACAAAATTAAATTTAAAAACAATTTAATGTAAAGAATTGTAAGATCATGCATTAGACATTTAACCAATTATGTTCAAGTGTGGGATAGTTAACTCACTGAGTAAGGAAAGGAGAATTTTTTGAGAAATACACAGCTATGTTCTTTCTGATATTTAAAGTGCTGACAGGACCAAAAATATACCTGGGAACATTACAGTACAGCTGGCAAAAGTCAAGGGAACAGATATTTAAGTGGTAAATAGTAGAAGGTCACACACTAGTGATTGCACACACATATGCTGTAAACCTATGGGATCTCAGGGGGAAACATAAAGTTCAGCCAAGCTAATACAACAAAGAATCTACACACAAGCATATAATTTAACCCAGACTATAAGGCAAAATATGTACTAGTCTTAGTTTTTAATAGGTTTGTCCTCATAAGGAGTGAAACAGAATGCTAAAAAAATAGAATTTTCCATGATATATTATTAGAGTACCCAAAAGTCACCTTACACTTAAGTTGCACATTTTTTAACTTATTCTCCATCATACAGGAATATTTTTCATTTATGTAAGTATTTACATGATAATTGTGCTGTTTTATGTCCATAAGCTTTCATCCTTTTTGGTTAACATGTAGACGACACAGATTTTATGGGCTCTCCTATATTCTGATCAAATCCGCAAATGGAAAGAGATGGAGAATAAGGAGGAGAGGAGGTAGAATTAGAGCTGAGGAAACAGAGTTAAAAATGTTACTGTGATGATTCCCCGTGTGGGGACAGAGTATAAATCTAAAGAAAAGGCACTCAACAGTCAATGTTGTGTCAGCAAGTGGTGTTTTGATATATATGTCAACAGCATGAGTTATTTGTTTTTTACATAAAGTGTTTTATATATTCAAGTCTTGCTTTACGTTTTGTATGTAATATTCAGTATCTGCTAAGTATATCATTTATTCTGCTTTGTAAAGCCATGCAACAAATAAAAATTATTTTAAGCTAGCGGAATACACACCCAAGCTTACCCAGAAGCAGGACCGATATCATTTCCTAGATCTGTACTTTACATTTATACTCCATCACTGAGCAAAACCCTACCCTAGCTCATGTGAAATAAATGGAAAGATCATTAAGTCATTGGCAATAGCTCCTAGTAGGCGCCTGGTTCCCTCTGAGCAAGCCACACTGGCCTCCATGACAGAACTGACTCTCCCAGTTAGTCTTCTCCTCCAGTACATTGTTCCTCTTTGTTGCTATGGAGTATTTACTGGATCAGCAGAGGAAGATCTAGGACAGGTCTCTACTCAGACTGTCACCATTGTTACTGCTCTACATAGAAGCATATGAGCTTCGCTGGCAATCAAAGATTATCCCAGCCACTATGCTCAAACTTTGCTTTATCAGGGTTCAATGCATTATTAACGTCAGCGCTTCTGAGTATCAGTTGAGTGACAAATGTTTGGTGAACACTTCTGAGCTTCTTAGTTGAACTAGGATTAGGCTTCCTGTTGAACCTTGTGTTTTCTCATGCTTCCTGAATTTGGATTATGTTTGCTTCTTTTTTGTTTTGTTGTTATGCTATACCTTTCCATATTTTCCTTTCCAAACCTCACTTATTTTAAGCTAGAAATAAGCCATTCCAATAAATGTATCTGTAGTGATATATCAGGGACCGTTGATGTGGCAGCAGAAATCACTGGTCTTTGTTACTCTCCTTTTCTACAGATATGTAATAGACGTACATTTCAGAGTATACTTCTAAGGTTTCACCCTTTGCTGTTCAATACACTGTCATATTTTAATGGCAGTGATATTAATTCAAATATTCATAGTGGGAGGTGTTTTCAGAAGTAAGTCCCTGTGATACCCCTGTCACCTCCTCCCACTCCAGGCCCGATTACACTATTCATAGATGCATGTTCTACTCCCACAAAAGATTATTAGCTTTAGTTGTTTGCCTACCAAAATATTGCAGCTATGTACAAAATATGTCTAGAAGTGAGGCTCCAAAAAAAGACGAATGTTTATTATAAGCAAATGTATTGATTCCTTCAAATCTGAATCCATTGGAAGCCTTGTTCCTTCCTTCATTTGTTCATTCAAATCATCAATGTATCTATTATCTACCAGGCGTTAGTGTGATGCTCAACATTAGGTGTCATCTAGTGAACAAGTTCCATATAATCTATTGCATGTGTTGGGGCAGAGAAAAAGCAGGGTCAAGCAGATCCAAAGGGAATTTTAATAGTGTGGTAATATCAGTGTTCTTAACTCAGCTCATATCTAATAAACCATATTGCACATAGTTCAAAATCGCTTCTTAATGTGAGCACACTGAGCGATTCTACTTTCATATCTATCTACCCTCTAACATGGGTGAGAAAGCTTAGAATGACGTTTTCTCCCTGACTTTCTACATAAATCACAAACTATAGTCAGGTCAAACTTCTATCTCATTAAACTAATTTTCTTTCCTTCTAGAACCTTCACAGCCCCCCACGTGCCCTCAGTCAAGTACCGGTGCCCTCGCTGGGACTGGGTCCTACTCACCTCCAACTCTCCATCACGAGCAATCTTACGTGTGAGGAAAGAAGTGATACTGAGTATCCACACCTGCATTATCCAACCCAGGAAGGGCTTGTTCTTAAAGAGCACGGCCGTTTACAGCACACCGGCAATTGGCTCCTCTGAAACTGCCACCTCGGCCATACACATCCCCATTTATTTTTGTCCGAAGAGAATGAGAATGATTCATTGAGGTTCTGCAATATTATATAAATTGTAGGAGCTCAAATTTGTAAAAATCAGAGCAGAACAAACATTACCTTTTCTTGAAAAGGTGGTTATATCAAAAGGCAGAGTCCATGTGTATTGATTGGTTCATTTTCTTCTAAGTCCCCATTATTGAAATTGGAATTGAATGATATTGGTGAAATTAGCAAGTTATGTTTTATATGCAATATATGTAGAATCATACTGTGTTATCCCTGATTTATTTTACATATTAAATTCGGGTATTTTTAATAATTCAGTGTAATTTCACTAAAACAGGGGTTCCAAGAGGGTAGAGGAAAGAAACAACAACTCTGCTTGCTTTTACATTCTTAGTACCTAGAAAAATGTAAGACACATAGTAGACCCTTAATAAATATATGCTGGGCAAACAAATGCATCTAAGTATTTTCTTATTCTGCCATGACAAACAGCATTCTGAAGCACAGATTTCCACTTTCTTTCACTTCTACCATGTGCCTCAAAATGAGAAAGTTAAGAACACTTTAGGAAACATGGGTTAAAATTACCACCACTATGGATTTGTAAAATCCAGAATGCTTAAGGGCTCTTAAAACTGTCAGTAACAAAAATCCAACTCAAAAGATTTAAGCAACTAAGTTATTGTTTTACAAAGCTAACCAGAACCTGATGAAATATTCTTCAGACATGACTGAATAGATGCTTGTATTATGTCCCCAGAGATCTGACTCAATCTTTTTTCCCCTCTCTGTAAAGTTTTTCCTTTCACTGACTTTATTCTCAGGTGGACCTCTGCGTATGGATTCGAGGCCAGTGGAATCTCCTGACTCCCATGACATTGCAGTTTGAGTTTCCAGAGAAAGAAGAAGCATGTTTACTGATACATCAGTCTGGTAAATGTCCAAGGAGAAACGAAGATGATCTCAACATAGCTTGTGTGTGTGTGTGTGTGTGTGTGTGTGTGTGTATTTATACATATATATATATGTGTGTGTGTGTGTGTGTGTGTGTGTGTATATATATATATATCTGAGCCAAAAACAGGACCACTAAGCAAGCTTGGGACTCCTGCTCATTTCAGGGCTGAAGGCCCAAGAACTAGGTAAACACAAAAACATTATCAACCACTCATAGCCCACAGGACATGAAAAATCTCATCTGGCTTTCTTCTCTGGTCGCATCTCTCACCATCTTTCTAGTTCCTTTCTCTGTGTTCCAAATAGATTGACTTTATATTTTCCCTTGAATTCATCAAAGCACATTCACCCCTGAATGCTTTTACACAACCTGCTCTACCTGGAATATTCTTCCTCCTCTATCCTTTTGATTCCGACTAGCTCATACTTATCTCGCAGCCCTCAATTTAATGATTACTTTCTCATAGAAACAATCAATGATTTTCTAGTTTAAACGGTCTCTTGACATATGCTTTCTGTTAGAAAATGCATATGTTTCTTTTCAGAACTTGTCATTATTTTAATTACTTATTTTCAAAATACTTGTTAACTTTTGATCCCTTTACCTGCAGGAGGATGGCGTTCAACACTGTCATATTCCTCGGTGTTGCTCCGGCATGTGACACACTGTCTGTCTAGCACATCGTATGCACTAAAAATACTTGTTGAGTCAAGGAAAATGAGTCAAAGGAATGATTGGAGTAATTAAATACTGAATAACTGACTGGTCCAGTGGGAGAACAGTTTTTTCAGTAAGATTGTGGAGAGTAAATATTTTAGGCTTTGCAGTCACATACAGTTTCTGTTGCATATTCTTCTTTAGATTTTGTTTGTTTGGTTTTTGGTCTCTCTGTTTGCATTTTACAATCATTTAAAAATATAAAAAACATTCCATACCGAACAGGTCACAGGACGGATTTGGCCTGTGAATCATCGTTTGCCTACTTTTGTGTTATTACATTAGAAGTTATGATTCTGTCTGTAATTGCATAATAATAATGAGAGACTAACTCCAAAGCTTTTATCTTTTGCTTTGCTTTTGTTTCGGAGATGTGCACTCACATAAATACCACTTCTCTTCTCAGCACCTAATCCAGGATCATATTGCTGTGCTCTCTTTTCAAACCTATTTTTTACCAACGTTCCCTCCCTGTACAACGCCTGTGCATTTCTTCTCATCTCCTGCTGTCTCTGCCACACTGTGCATTTTTCATTCCTTAGCCAAGTGCACCTGCTGCCCTGGCTTCTTATTGCTGTTTCAAATCTTTATGCTGCATCAACATCCCTTCTGCTTTTTGCAGTAATATTTCCGTAGAAGGAGAAATATTTATTTAAAATAAACTGATAAAACAGACATTCCTTGATTCTGACACCAAAGAAATAGCATGCCATCTGCCCTCCTTAAGGAGCTCTTTGCCTAAGGGACATAACCGTATTACCCAGGTAAGCTCTTACTAATGTGCAAATCGTACTGCAACCTACAAATTGTGGTTGTCATTCTAGACCTTCTGCCCTTTCACTGCCCTCAGTTCTACTGTGCTTTTTAATCCTTTTTTCCTATTGTATATATTTTGACATCTCTTCCCCTGGAATATAACAACTGCTAGACTTGTAAATGGAAGACTTAGAACATTTCACCCATTAATTTCTTGTGACTTTAGTTGCTCAAGATAAAGTGTAGATTTTTTAAAGAAAAAAAACAGTACATTTTAAGTACCACTCTTACATAATTAGAGGGTAATAAGGTGAAACATGAAGCATATGAATAGATAGGTATTTTAAATGCCACCCTGGTAAATGCATGATTTGTGAAAACGAATGAGCATTCTATGTCTTACAAACTTCAAAAAAGAAATCTGTCATCAACTTACTCAAAAAGAAAAATATAAACTATGGCAAAAATAAATTGTTTCTCGATATTTACCATAGACATCTATGAACAACATAGTTTAACAGCTCTTCAACATTACAAAAGTTATATTAAGATAAATTTTACATACAATAATCTACACAAAACTTAATTTGGTGAGTTTCTATAAATGCAAACACCTATGTTAGGATGAACATAATTAAGATAAAGTTCGCTTTTATCCCTCCAGAAAGATTTTCTGACTGCTTCCAATCAATCCCCGTCCACTCATAAGGAAACTCCACTATTATTTCTATCTCCACAGAATTAGTTCTGCTTTTTTCTGAACTTCATATAAACTGCATTATAGACTATGTATTATTTTGTTTCTGACTTTTTTATTCTCCATAATATTTTGAGATTTATCCATGTGTATTTTGTTCTAAAGGCTCATTTCTTTTATTACAGAAGATTAATGCACTATGTTAATAATAAGTCATGAGTGTACTCCAAATGGTTCATTCCTTATTGAGTTGATGGAATTATGACAGAGTTTGTTCTTTATAAACAAAGTTCCTCTGAACACTCATGAACCAGCCTTTTTTGTGGACCTACGTGTTTATTTCACTTGGTTAAATACTTTGAAGTGTGTTTCCTGCATTATAGGGCAGATGTACCTTCAACTGTATAAGATACTGCCAAACACCTTTCCAAAGTTGTTGCAGCATTTTACATCCTCATTATCAATGTTTGTGAGATTCAGTAGCCCCACCTCTGATATAAATTTAATGCTTATAGTATTTTTAATTTTACTCTTTTTATTAGGTGTCAGTTTCACATGCATTTCTCTGATGACTGTTGATGTTGAATATTTATTCAGTTGTTTATGGGACTTTCATCTTCTTTTGTCCTTTTATTTTATCTTGTTAGTTTCCTTGATCAATTATATATTTTTATTGTTATTATTTGTTTACAAGATGTCTTTATTTATCCAGAATATAAATATACAACAAACATATCCTTGGTTTGCATATTCATTTACTTGAATTTTGAAAAGCAATAAAAATATTTTTAAATAAGTCTTTTTTATTTTAGAACAATTTTAGATGTATAGAAAAATTGAAAAGATAGTACAATATAGACTCTGTATCTATTTTACCCTATTAAGAACATCTTATGTTATTATGAAATATTTATCTCAATTAGTGAAGCAATATCAATGCACTATCATTAACTAAAGTTTACACTTTTTCATTTTTCCTTTTTATTTTTTCTAAGATCATTTTTTTCTATTTCAAGATCCCATCCAGAATACCACATAGCAATTAGTAGCCATTTCCTTAGATTCTTCTTGGTTGTGACAGTTTCTTGAGTATTTTTGATGGCTGTGGTTTTTTTCAAAAGTCCCAGTCAAGAATTTGGTAGAATGTCTCATGTGGAATTGTCTAATAGTTTTCTCATGATTAGACAGGACTTATGTATATTTGAGAAAAAGACTCTGAAGATAAAGTACCATTTTCATCACACCCTGAGATGCATACTATCAAACGGACAAATTGTTGGTGTTGATTTTGATGTTTGGCTGAGGTAATATTTGTCAGATTTCTCAGTAAAGTTACTCACATATCTTCCCCTGCTCATTCCTTATAGTGCGTTTCAGAAAAGACTCACAATACCAGTCTCAACTTAAGGAGTAAAAAGTTATATGCCACCCTGAGGCTGTAGCATTTTGCATTCTGACCAGCAATGAATGGGAATTTCTGTTGTTCCATATCCTTGGCAGTATTTGGTGCTATATGTTCTTTGGTGTTTTGGATTTTAGCCATTTTAATGGCTGTGTAGTGATATTTTATTGCTGCTTTAATTTGCAATTGCTAAATGACCTATGATGCCAAACACCTTTTTTTGTGTGTATATGTGTATATTTTCAAGCATTCCCATACTTTCTGGCACTATAGGATGTTTCAGGCTTATCTTATGTATTTTCTGCCTCTGCCCTAGAATACGTCATTTCTTTTAGGGAACCTAAATCTGGGTTTTTACATGCTTGCTACTACTGAGGTGTCATTGCTTTTAATTCATCTCAGTTCACCTAACAAGGACATTTATATGTGTGTAGACACAATCTGCATAAATACACATAAATATATTTATTGCTACATGCAACCTTCTTTAGCTACATTAAGCTAAGCATTAGTTCTTACTGATGGCTGCACCTTTAGTGCCCTGCGACGTGGATCACTTCATTCTCCTGCCCTTGCTTACCTCTAACTACTCACTTCCTCGGTATGAAATTTGGCTCCTACAACCTGCTGATAATATACTTATTTGTTCAAGTACAGTATTCCAGCTGGGGTATCAGAACTAACTACTAACCCAGGTGGAACAACTTTATCAGCGAGACTACAAAGTTATGTGCAGTTGTCTTTGCCTTTATTCTTTTCCAAATTACTTAAGTCAGTACTTTTTTCTCCTGAGTCCCTTCAGTGAGATTGTTTCATGTTTGTAATACAAATAAGTTATTTGGTCACTTTCTAAATGTCACATTCTCAGAAGCCCAGCCCTTCTAAATAATGTTTTAAAATTTACATGCTTAAACATTTTATACTTTGTGATGTGAAGTGCTGTGGGTTTTGACAAATGCATTGTGTCATGTACCCACCATTACAGTGTCATACAAAGTAGTTTCATTACTTTAAAAAAATTCTCTGTGTTTCACTTACTCGACTTTCCATTTTAAACTCCTAGAAAACTGCTCTTTTTTCTATCTCTAATTTTATCTTTTTCAAAATGTCAAATTATTGGAATCGTATAGGTTACAAAATATTCTTTGCAGACTGACTTCTTTCACTTATCAATAGGCATTTAAGATTCATCCAAGTCTTTTTGTGGTTTGATAGCTATTTTTGTTACTAAATAATAGCATATTATATGTATATACTACAGTTTATTAAAGAATGTGTATCCTACTCTTGATAGGTGGAATATTCTGTGAATACCAATTAAATTCAGTTGATTGATGGTGCCGTTTAGGTCAACTGTCTTCATTGATACTCTGCCTACTTTATCCATCAACAACTGCCAGAAGGTAGTGGAAGTCTCTGATTATTTTGGTGGGTTTCTTTAGTTCTCCCTCAGTTTGATTAATTTTAGTCTTGTGCATTTCGATGTTCTATTGTTAGTTGCATAGGTGTTTAGGATTGTTATGCCATCATGGAGAATGATCTTTTTATCATTGTATAATGTTTCATATTTTCCTTTCTTTCTTTTTTTTTCTTTTTATAGACTCCAGAGAGAGGAGAAGGGAGGAAAAAAAAGGCAGATAAACATCATTGTGCAAGAGAACCATCAATCTGTTGCTTCTTGTGTATGTCCTTACTATAGACTAAACCCACAGCCCACGCATGTGCCCTGACTGGGAATTGAACTGGTGACCTCTGGCTTTACAAGGTGACACCCAACCGACTGATCCACATTGGCCAGGGCTAATGTTTTCTTCATAATTTTCTTCTGAGGCATGCTTTGTCCGAAATTCATATAACTAGTCAAGCTTTTTATTTATTAGAGTTAGCATGGCATATTTTTCTCTCTCCCATTACTTTAACTTGTTTATGATTTTATATTTAAAAAAATTATATACAGACAACAGATGGTTTATTTATTATTTTTTGTACTTTGAAATGTCTTTTAATTAGTTTAGGCAATTCACATTTAAAATACTCATTGTTATATTAGACTAATAGCCATCATGCTATAACTATTTTTTCTATTTATTAGCTTTGTCCTATATATGTTGAACACCAGACATGTTTAATGGGTTCTAGAATCTGAGATAAATAGGTTTTCATCTCTAATTAAAAAAAAAATTATCTGAGGGTATGTTTGATTTTGGAGAGAAAGGCATGGTTAGAGTGAGAGGAGACAGAAAGAGGCAGAGACACAGCATTGTTGTGAGAGAGTATATCAACTGATGGCCTCCCATGTGCACCCTGACCAGGAATCAAACCTGCAATCTAGGTTTGTACCCTGACCTGGGATACAACCTGCAACCTTTGTGTCAGGGCGACACTCCAACCAACTGAACCACCTGACCAGGACAATTTAGTACGAGGGATTGTGGGATACTCTGCCCAGGAGTTAAATGTTTTAATGTTTGCCAAAAGCTCCAAATTCTTCTAGTGTTCTTTTGTTGTTATTGGCGTCTTAACACAGGGCTTTCCTCCGCACTCTTCTTCAGAGGAAATCTACTCCTTGGCCCTCTTTCAGCTTCCAGGAGCTTCTCTTATGCTAAAATAACAATTTTCACCCATTGTGCCTACAAGAGTTTTTAAAACGTGTAATACCTGACTATTTAGTCAGGGTTACTGACCTCTTTTGCCTTAGATTGTCAA
Organism: Mormoops blainvillei; assembly: GCA_004026545.1. NCBI lineage: Eukaryota > Metazoa > Chordata > Mammalia > Chiroptera > Mormoopidae > Mormoops > Mormoops blainvillei. The sequence continues at coordinate 263,467 of PVJD01000482.1, forward strand.
AATAAAAAAATGACAACAGCCAATATAACAATAGCCATCCAGTGAGAATGAATCAAAACTATACATACGTTTTGTCAGATGAGCAAAAAATATAATATATATTTTTGGCGTGCCACAGAATTTTAGTAATTAGTTCTCCTGTGCCATGAGGTAAGAAGGGTTGAAGATCACTGTACTTGAGCAGTGTTGGTGTGACAGTCAGGTGTAGGGGAAGGGAAGCATTCTAAAATCTTATGGTTAAATCTCTTTCTTTTAGTGGACCTCTGTCTCTGGTTTGTGACTTTCACAAGTGTTTTTTTTGTTTTTTTAAGTGATAATACTGTTTCACCCCATTAACTGAGACAGAATGTCTGTAGGAGATGGAATTTGAGGAAAGTTCTTCTCTCACAGGGACGAGGCCCTGGCAAAATATTTTTACTCTGGAGAGTAAGGCTCTATAAGGAGAAGCTGTAGGTATATTCCACAGTGATCAATCTTTCCCACTGCCAGAGCCAAGAGGGAATCTGTGAGACCTGGTGAGTGTTCTGAAGGTAAAGTTCACAAACATGAAGAGACCACCAAGGCCATGGCTCCAGGAGCTTCTCACTCTCTAACTAGCTGCTGCTCTTTTGAACTCCAAAAACTCATCAAAATTAGCTTTAAATGTCTTTCAAGTTCATGGCTCCTGAGAGTGTATTCTAGGCAAGCATGTCTCAGCTCTGACTCTCTGAATTTGCCTGTCTTTCCACATTTCAAAGTGAATGGCTTACTCTGCAACCTTAGTTTTCTGATGGACCCAAGAAAAGTGGGTTTCAGTTTGATAATTTACTTTTGTTGTAAATATAGATATCATCACCTCCAAACTCTTCACATGTTGAGACTAAAACCCAAAGCCTAAATGTTTTAATTAAAAAACAAATTTACAAATATTTTGTTCTGCTTTTGTTTGTTTTGTTTTATTTTTAATTCTAAGGAATCTTTGTGTACCCTAAGGTCATAGGGATTCTTTCCTACATTTTTTTTTTGCAGGGGTTTCATATTTTTAACATTTAGGTTTAGGTTTGTCATTTTTGTCAAATTAGTTGTGGTATGTGGAATTAGGCAAGGATTTAAAAATCATCTTTTTTTCAACAGTTATCTAATTGATGTAGCAGCATTTGTTGAAAAGTCATTCTTTCTTTCTTAACCTCTTGCACTGTTAGTGAAAAATCAGTTGTCTATATAAATGTGGGCTAGTGCTGGTTTCTGTATGCAGCTCCATTGTGATCAAGTTTTCAAACCTAAGTCAATCCTACAGTGTCTTATTACTGAATCTTTGAAATGTTTTAAAGTTTTCATTAAACAGTCATATATTTTTAAAAGTAATTTAAAAGAAGCAAAAAGATTGTCTTTTATATTTACCCATATATTAACTTTTTGGGGGTGCCCTTCATTTCACCCAATAGATCCAAGTTTCTGTCTTGGGGAATTTCCCCTTTAGTCTGAAGAATACTCTTTATCATTGTTTGTAGTTCAGGAATATCCTCAAACTTTGTTTTTTTCCTTAAATTGTATTTATTTTGTATTCATTTTGAAAAATGTTCTCTTTGGATATTGAATTATGAAATGATAGTTACTTTTTTGTTCTACTGTACACTGGTTTCTTTCTGATTTTTAAAAATCTATGTTTTTCCTATAATTGGTTCCTCGACATAATATGATTTTTTAAAAAGTCAATTTCAAGAATATTCCCAGCTTTGCTGATATGGACCTTTCTTTAACCTATGCATGTTTTGCTGAGTTTCTTAAATTTCTAATATAATGTTTTGACCAAATTTATAAGACTTTCAGTTAATTATTTTTACAAATAAGTTTGCTATTGTTTCTCATTCTTTTTCTCCACTTATTCTGTTACTCCAGTTAGGTGTATGTTAGTCCAGTTTAGAGTTCTCACAGCTTATGAAGGTTCTGATCCTTTTTATTTTTCAGTTTGATTTTCTTTTTATTTCACATTGGATCTTTATCCAAGTTTAGGTCATTAGTTTTGCCATCTCCAATCTCCTGATGACTCCAGATGGTAGAGGTGTTTTTTTAAAATACCAGATATTACAGACTTTATTTATATATAATTTAATTTGATTATTTGGTATAGTGTCTACCTCTTTTCTGAGGTGGTCTGTTTCTTATGACCTTTTTTTGTTGTTGTCGTTTAAGTGCATGGACTGCAATATTTTTAATACCTGCTTTGTGTGATTTCCCTATCCCTCCATAACAAATTACCACAAAATTGTCTGCTTAAAATAACACCAATGCATTTTCTTACAGCTTTTTAGGTCATCAGTCTGAATGCATCCATTAGTGTCTACTAAATGCATAGAACCTCTCAAGGCTGAAATCCAGGTGTCAGCTGTGCTGGGTTCTTATCCAGTGACTCTAGGAAAGAATCTACTTCCAACTTTATTCTTACTTTTGAAAAAATATATCTATTTCTGGATGTAGGACTTGTGGTACTCATTGTTTTCGTAGATCCTAGCCTAGGGGTACTTCAACTTAGAGACCCTTCTCATCATATCTTAAAAAGCCACTCTGGCCTTGGCATGTGACCATTCCATCTTAAAAACCAGCACTAGTGTGTCAAATACTATGCTCCAACTCCAGCACATAGAAGACATTTTACTTCTAAAGGGTGAATTTGCTTCGAATTTGTTCAATCACTAGGAGATTTAGGTATGTAATGGAATTGGCACCCATAGTTATGGTTCAGTGATATAGCATGGGCTGGCAACAGAGTGATGCTGTTTCTTTCTGAAAGCTGGCACCCTGGGCGACTCAGGAGAGCCACTGGCACAGTCGAAGTCTGAAGGCAGCCTGCTGGAGACTTCTTCTTTGGTCTGGAGGCCTGTCTTATCTTTTCATTCAGGCCTTCAGCTGAGGGTGGAAGTGGCCTTCCCACGTTATGGAGGACAATCTGCTTCACCCAGAGGTCACAGATTTAAAGGTTAATCTTATCCAAACACACCCTCCAAGTTGACACATAAAATTAATCACCACTGGTAAGAACCTTAATCTGTGTCAGTTTTATTTCTTTTGCCATGTCATGTGACATGATCATGGCTCTGATATCTCAACATATTACCGGTCCAGGAATTCAGACAAAAAATCTTGGTGGGCCATGTTAAGGTTCTCCTAGCTCAAGTTTAAGTTCTCATCTATCATTTTAACACCCATGTCATCTAAATTTCTACTTATGACTGCTTTTTCTCTTGACATTTAATCACATTTAATTTCTGTCTAGTTACTTATCACTATAAACTAGATAGTGTGTAGGATGTTATACAGTAACTCTGAATTCTGTTATTTTATTCAATATGTTTTTATTTGTGTTCTACTATGAAACTAAATTACTGTATCATTTTGAATTAGTGGAATTTTAGCATCATGCTTTTTTTTTTAAGGAAATGCCTTAAGTTCTACAATCTACTCTTGATTTTCATGTGTGACAATGCTAACTCTTCAATGATAAATCTATAATTTTATCATGTACCTTATAATATTTTGGGGCTTATACTCCATATTTTGTCTCTGCTACAGCTTACCAATTTTAGTCTTCCAATGTTTATTTTCTGATGGGCTTTTACATGTCTAGGTCAGGGTTTATCCAAGAATTTATAGAGACTTATATGCAAATTATGGAATTGCCCCACTTTGGGTGACTTCCTTCTTTATAGGATTACCTTCCTCAACTTCCAACCAAACTGGCAGCTCAGAACTCTAACATCCTAAATTAATAAGATTACATATTTCTTCTTGTGTTTTAGTCTCCTTATACATCATGGACTGAGGATTTCATTTAGATTAAAGCATTATAAAAATTTCACAGTATACTTCCCTTTTTTAAGGAGTTGCATTTATTAAAATTTCTACCTAAATTTCTTTTCCTTCCAGTGGTTTCCTTTTAGTAATGTTTTTCTATTTTCTTCCTTAAATTTGTATTTTTCATATTCATATACAGTTCATATTCTGTAATAAAATATACCTCTTTTTCTTAAAAAGAAAATAAAGACAAAGTTTCTATATTTAGCAACTTCAAATTAAAATGTTCTTTTTTATTTCATTTTATTTATTTTATAAATTTTTTTATTGTTGTTCAAGTACAGTTGTCTCCATTTTCCTACTACTACTCCCCCCGCCCCACCCATCCCCACCTCCCACCCTCATTCCTACCCACTTTTGACTTTGTCCATGAGTCCCCTATTCATGGTCCTTGATGACCTTCCCCTTCTTCTCCCTGTTATCCCCCTACCCCACCCCTCTGGTCACTATCAGTTTGTTCTTTATTTCCATGTCTCTGGTTATATTTTACTTGCTTGTTTGTTTTGTTGATTATGTTCCATTTGATAGGTGAAATCATATCATATTTGTCTTTCACTGTCAGACTTATTTCATTCAGCATAATGCTCTCCATATTCATCCACGCTGTCAATAAAATCTGTTTTATTGTTTCATAATTTTTAAGATATGGCCAACAAATTTTTCCACATTTGACTGCAGCAAGCAGAGAGCTATGGTAGAATATAAGATTATATTAGGACAACATGACTAAATTGATTGATGTTTTAAACTTCTCATCTAGATCATAGGCCAAATCTAATATGGTAATTGGGCAAAGTAATTCACAGTTTTCAGATGTTGGGTAAGTCAGTGTCTAAGAATAAAACATATCATTTACATAAACTTATTTATTGTGGTAAACTGAATAAAGCATGTATGTATACATACGCATACACATCAGAAATTTTCAGAACCTAGATTTGGATGAGGTTTTTTTGGAAAGCTCTTGAAGCAAAGGAACTGGAATCAAAAATCCTCAGCTGCTTTTCAGTTTATACATGAAAAACATATGCCACTGGTCTCATAATCTCTTCATTTGCCATTGCTGCTCGTGTGTTCATTTTTTAAAATTACTTATAAAGTTAAACTCTATCATTATTTTTGTTTCCTTATGGGTTTATTGTTCTTTGCTCCACTGTATTTGTTTTTGTACTCAAGGAGATAAAAATTTCTTTGGGGAATTAAAGCATAACCTGAACCAAAAATAATATTTTGAAACTCCATTTCAGGGAAGAATTACCATGATAAAATCTTCTTTCCAGTCTATATTAACCCATGTGCCTTAACCTTGTCAAATAACTTATATCCTACAAAGCAACAATAATTCTGCGTAACACATAAAAATTGGTTTTTCGGTTGGTGAGGAAACAGTAAATAAAAATAATTAAGCTGATTGGTTTGTTTTCCACTGTCTCATTAATTCCACCCTTCAGTTATAGGTTGGTATACTAACCTTGGATAGTTAAATCTATCTAACCTTAAAAATGTGAGTATTTATTTTCTTAAAATTGGAAATAAGTTTAGACAGTGTAAATGGAAGTGTGCAAATAAATCATAAGTTTTTCATTGAAGAAAAAAAGGCAAAACTGTAGTCTACAAAATGGGATGATGGGTATCACCCAAAGGATCTACTTAAATTAAGTGTTATTTGCATACACAGGAGTTCTTGAAGATTTAATCCTGTACATCAAACTCACAACTCCAAGTTAGTAAATACCTTCGACCCCAAAGGACATGTCATTCAGAGTACTTCTAATATCGTCACACCTTGTCTAAAAATAAATAAGTGCTTAAGTATCCTGTTGTTTGACAGGTCCCAAATTTTCTAAAAATCAGCCTTTTCATATCAAGCAAGTATTTATGTTTTTCTGACTCAGCTTACTCAACTCTCAAACATTGATTTTAGGGGCTCGCATACAAGCTTTCAAGCAGACCTAAGATTTCATAATTTAGTAAGTTAACACTCAATATGTTACAAAGGGAGTCACATGTGTAGTCACTAACCAAAAGGAAACATAATCAAGCAGGATTCAGAAAATGCTATTAAACATCAAAATTAGTCTTTCCTCAAATGTTTGCTGTAAGACATCAGAGAAACTTTGTTGAATTAAAGTAAGAGACAAATACTAAGATATGAAAAGTGGTGATTTAATTTATAACTAAAGGCTTTGTAACAAATGTACAGAGAAATTTAAATTAGTAGCTTTGCAATTTAATTTGGTGATAAAAAATAAAGCCTATACAGAACTTCATTAATTAAATATCTGGAAATCAAAACTGAATATTTTTATTTTGACATCGCTAAGTTTTATGTGGAGGAAAAGAAAAAAAAAACTCTGATGATTAACGATGATCTTACTATGGACATAATTGTAGTCTTCATTGCATGGAGATTGAACACATTTCACATTAATTTTTAAAAATAATGAAGTTAACAGAAGCTATTCTGTATCAATAAATTTTAGATGATTTCAATAAATTACCAGAATAGTAATTTAGTACTATTATTTTCAAAATTCTGAATTTAGTAGAATATCCATTTTATTGTGAAACATAATGAGATATTATCTTTGGCATAAATGACATTTTATATTTAGACATAAACTAGTGAGCATATTTTATTATATTATTAATTTAGTAACTAGGTCCTGGCTTAGCTGGTACTAATTTTTATTATTAACAATTTACTATCTCTTAGAACATAATTACTTGATTGATTGATTGATTTTCATCTATGCTGTGCCCTTCACACTATGTATTTGTGAGATTGCACCCAGCTGTGATGGCAACATGACAGTATCAGAGGTCACTATTAACACAATGAATCCTGCAGGAACACAAAGGAGTCACAGAAAGCTCCCATGTTCAGGCAGGAAAGAATGTTATTTAAAAAAAAAATATATATATATATATAAATTCTTAGTATTACTCTATATAGTTGATGATAATTCAAAAATATATAATAAAAATAATTGTATTATTTGGAATTATTAAAACATTATCAAGTAGGAAGATTTAATTGACTTTATTAAGTAATTCATGAATTGAGCAGCATCCCATCTGGTAACTAGAATGTTAAGGTTTTTATTGGAAGAAGGGTGGAGCAAGGGAGCTATTAACAAAAGAAAAGAAAGGATTGTTCTTGGGCCCAAAAAGAAAGGATTGTTCTTGGGTACACCTTTTTTAGAGAGGAAGCACGCAAGAAGGTTTTTTACCTTGCAGAGCGCCTCCTTTTTCTCTGGGGCAGGCACAAGGCCCATGTGACAGATTTTCTTACTGGTGCTTGACCAGAAGTCCCCATACTGATTATGTTTCTGTGAAGTATTGAAACTGCAGTTAGATTAGGTATGAAACTAGGTTCGGTATTCTTGCCGGTGGCAGTGGGTTCTTTAACGGGATCACAGGACAAGCATTCTGAGAGACCCATGTGTGAAAGGCTGTAGTGTGATAAGATTTATTTGGGTGGATATAGAAGGTTGTCGGCAGGTTTCTAATGTTTCATCCATGGAAAAAGTTCCATCTTGTCTTCATCAAGCCCAGAAATAGGGGCAATATCCAGACTTTTTGTTCCATTGGTTCAGTGCATTTCTCTGCCCTGGATCTGGCGAGCTTGGTCTGCTCTCGACTGTGCTCTGACTGGCTGGTACTGCTGTCTCCTGTACCCAGCCTTGTCCCACAGAGCCTGCTTGAGGTTTGTGTGGCTCCTGGCCGCACAACTGCTAGGGCCACACTGCTGCTACAGAGAGAATGCGCAAATAAATGTGATGAGCACATGTTACCAACTGAGAGAGAATGAGTGAGAGAGAGTGTGTGTGAGAGAGAGAGGGTGAGCACAAGTTTCTTTATTAAACTGGGATTATATTATCTTGGGCTTGAAAAGGGCCAGGTATTATTATTTTTTTTTAAACTAACAAATCAACTTCCCAAGCTTTCATTGGTTGGTGCTGGATCCTCTCCCTAACCAATCCAATTCCTAGATGCTCCAGGGCTTCACATGTCCTAACCAATCTAATCCTTTTCCCAGGCGAGACAGGCCACTAAGATTGTCATATTGGCTCCCACTGTATATACCCCATAGAAGCACCTTCCCCTTTGCCACTTGGGCATCTACTACACATGCACTTACTTTCCCTTGCTCTCCACCCTCTGTAATCTGGTAATGGTGGGTGGGCTGCTCCCTACACAGGGCGAGTGAGGGGTGTTCACCCCTCTGGTGGGCAATGCTGCTTTCTCCCTTGGAGTGTGTGAAGCTGTAGCCTCCTGGTTAGGCAGGTTTATGCTCGGCTTATGCTCCCCTGTTGATTATGGTTAATAATGTCTCATTTCCTCTGCCCCCTTGCTTTGTTAATATCTACCTACCTACACTAACAGTGTCATGGGTTTTCAGTATGTGACACTATTTTAAGCCTGTGTATTTTTTTTAACATCATTAAAATTATGTTCTCAATAGATGATTTAATGGGAGTTTATGTTGATTAGCGATCGTTTAAAAATACAACTTTGCCATAGTAATAAGGTATATACATGTTTAAGTTACATTAAGCTAAATTTATTTTATGTACCATTTAAAAATTTATATGCTTATTCATATAGGTTAAGAGAGAGCTAATTATTTGAGATGACAATTCTTTATTTTTCACATAAAAGTTCTTTATTAATCCTTTTATGAAACAATCACAAGTAAAATCACTGAAAAATCTTTACTCTTTCTTTTTGCCAGCACCAACATTGGCCATTGTAATCCCCCTAAACTTCTTCAATTTGTTATTATGGTCCTTTCTCTGTTGTCTTAACATCTTCTATTTCTCACACTGGCCATGTCTTGCCAGACTATGTTTGGGTTCATTTTTCTTTGATTAATCCAAGGAAACATAAATCATACTAAAACCAGTTGTCTGGCTACCAGCAAAATGGATTATAATCCAAGCACAAAGATGGTGTCTGGTATGGCTTATTACATTTTGGCTAGTTTTTCCTGAATTTCCGTCTTGGGTACTGTTTCCTTCCCTGAGTGAAGGACATAATGACCATTTGTTTCTGCTGAGGTCGTCTCTTGTTCATGGACTTCATGGTCTGGGTAGTTACTGTGTCTTTCTTGATGGCAGCCAATCATCAAGTAACCAGGGAGGAAAAGGGAGGTGGAAATTTTTTTAAATCATTGTAATTAAATGCAAGTTATCTTTTTCTTTCTGATTAATTCACTTTTTATTTTAATAAGTGTATAAACTGAGACCTCCTTATTCCTAGTACAGTGATTTTCATTTATATAATTCTGACATTTCACAATTAATACAAACCATAGTTATTATATTTAATGTTTGAAAGCTATCACCAAATAATCCAAAAGTGCTCATTCTCACATAACATCACCTGGGAAGCAATTTTCAGGGCTAAAAAAAATCCAAGAACTGAACTTTTACAATACTGAAATCTCATCTCAAAGAATTTGCATATACTTTCAAACTGTCATTCTTATTTAGATTTTCAAATTAGGTTTTATCTAAAAAAGCATTGACTAGAAACTACTCAAGTGAAAAATTTACCTCTTATAGGTGTTTAGGAAGACAGGGGAGCAGAAAATGCTGAAGATATGAACTTCCAATGAGCAGCACAAAAATGGTGCACCAAGTATGAAAATAACGGCCTCTTCTAAAGCATTATTCTGAAAATTTTAGGTTAATGAAGGCAATAATGGTCATGTGTGATGTTGAAGGTAGTGTAAAATAAAGATGAATTCAACTCATGTGAGGTGTGAAAAAGTAAGAATTGTTTTAAAGCAATAAAAAAAGGACATTTGCAAATATTTTGTTTGGGCCCAAACTTTTTTTTTACTCATCTCAGTATGGCAACTCTATTTTGCATTCTGAGTTACCTCCCTTTTCTTTTAACAAACCCTGATATCTAATCTATCAGCAAATACTATTATATTTATATTTAAAATACACCCAAAGTATAAATAGTGCTCACCAACTCCTCCATGATGTCATTATCTTATATTTGAACAAGTTTCTTGATTGGTCTCCTAGCTTGACCATCCCTTCTCTTGTCCTTCCTGCAGACTGTTCTCCATAAGGTGATCAAAATGACCGATTTAAAAACTAAATCAGATATTATTTTCCTCTGCTTTAACCGGTGAGAGGCCCCTATCTCAGTCAAAATAAAATGTCAAGATGTAATGTAGCCAGCTTCAGCATGTCTGGCTCATTGGTGCAAGCACTCAGTGCATTACATCACCCCGGGTCCTTGATTTTTCAGTTCTGATGGTTTCTTTGCTTTTCCTCAACAACTGAGCGTGTCTTTGCTTCTGGGCATTTGTACTTGCTGATTCCTCTGTCTGGAGAATTCTTCCCACTTGTAGCAGATGGCTAGCTTTGTCACTTCATTCAACTCTGCTCAAGCATCACAACTTCAATGAGTCTTTTTTAACAGTGTTATGCAGAAAGGTACACACTGACCAATGTGTCTCGATTGCTTGTATTAGTTTTCTTTCACCACTCTAGAAAATTACCTCAAATTTTGTGGCTTAAACCAACACAATTTTATTATCTTACAGTTCTGAATCGGAGCATTCTGAGACCTCTCTGATCTTGCTAGGATAAAAATCAAGGTGTCAGCAAGGGCTGCATTTCTTTGGGGGAAAATCTGTTGCCTTGTGTGTGTGTGTTTTTCTGCTTTTGGAGACTGACCACATTCATTGTCTCATTGATCTTCAAAGTCAGTGACTGTGAGTTGAATCTTTCTCATACTGCCATATCACTGGTTCTGTTCCTCTGTTTTCCCATCTCTTTTGAGCTGAAATTCTCCCTGCTTTTAAAGACTCATGTGATTATACTAAGTCTGCCAGAATTGTGCAAGATAAACTCTTCATCTCAATATCCTTAATTTAATCACATCTGCAAAGTCCCTGCCATGTCCTTCTTGCTATATAAAGTTAAAATATTCACAGGCTCCAACAATTGGATGTGGACATCTTTGGTTGCTTTACTTCTGCCCACCACACCTTGTCATCCTGCTTTTTTTTTTCCAATAGCATTTATCACCATCTGCGGTATCATATGCTTGTTTATTTGCTTTTGTATTTTCTTCCTTAGCTGCATGCAAATTTCTTGAGAACAAATACTTTGTATACGCTCTTTACTGCTATATCCCCGAGGCCTAGGATAGTCCCTGGAAGATAGTAGGCATTGAAGAAGTATTTGTTCAATGAATAAATGTTAGGTGTATTTAATAACTGATAACTAAAATAGATATTTATGACTAGAAATAATAGATTATTCAATATTGAAATTAAGAAGTATTACTCAAGAAATTTGAATTTGTTTGAATATAACAATAGAATTTGCAGGTATAGTGAAATAATATGTCATATGTTTTAGTTACAGCAATCTGTCTGCAAACCACAACACCTACAAAGTCCAACCAAGGAAAGATGGGTTAAGTAAAGAAAAATGAGCAAATTCTGTATTAAAAGCTTGCAATTAGGTGAAACTTTTACTCTTTAGGAAAAAACAAGCTACATAATAGCATAGTGGCTATTAAACTAGAACACCCTCCAAAGATTCCAAATCATGTATGTGTGGGTGGTTGAGTCAACCAAAAAAAAAAAAAAGTACAAATATTTCATACAAAGAGTATTGTGCATCAATATTTCTTTTAATTGGAAAGTTTAACATACATTTAAAAAATATTATTTGAATTTATTCTATTTGCCATTGGTTATTAATCTATTTTGATTGTATTCATTTAACTTTTGATTATACTTTATTTTTGAGGGATTGCATATAAACATTACATTTTTGAATAATTACATATACATAAAAATGTACTTTTATTTCTACTGGTTTGATAATGGGCATATCATGCCTTCCCTATAGACTGTAAGCTAATAAGAAAAACAGAAAGAATAAAAGATAATAATATTTCAATACAGACTTTCAAAGCTCTAGTAATTAATATCTTCAGTGTACTTCCCTTTGTGGTATCCATAAACGTTTTTCTTTGACTGTATACTGTGCTAAATTTAAATACATTCACACATTATGCATGGTTTACATTGTTTTGTCGATACTGCTAATATATATATATATATAATTTTATGATCTGTATGTTGTTATAAATTTCATAAATTTTCCTGGCTTCTATTCATGCAAGCATAATTTTATTCATTAAGAAAAATATGAAAATCAACTGACATACTGATCAAAGAGACAAAGATACAAGAATGAATATAGAACTTTATGAAAAATGCTAGGATAAAGAATCATAATCTCATATTTAAGCATAACCCACTTTATCCTTCATCTTGGTCTTATGGAAGGGAAACAGTCTATTAGGGTGACAACCACCTGCCCCAAGCCAGGACCAGAACCCTCCAGGGATTAAGCCAAACTTGGTGTCTTCACTATTCCGTCTTAAATCTTTCCCACTGTTTGGAATTTTATGTTTAGCATACATATTTTGTTAAATGATGTTGTTTTCTTCTTTGTCTTAAACATTGTTCATTTTTGTTGTTAGAGAAAGACAATTTTACTATACCAGTATGATGACAAATGACAAAAATAAAGTTGATAAAGAACACAGAAAAAAGTTCCGCTCCTCAAGCAGTATTTATAGAAACCAACTCAGAAATTTCACAAATGATCATTTTCATGAATTGACTTATGTTGTTTCTTAAATTTAAATCTAATATTTTAAAGTAGGCAGTAATTGAACTAATTATTTTTTAAAAATTACCTAAAATTTGCTTTTGAGTATGTAGTTTTTGCAAAGACTTTTAATCCATTTGCATTAGTTGAGTTAGGATAAGAAATGCAAAAACGTTAAGCAACTATACTTAGCTTGAGAACTTGTATCTAATTGAATAGTTACTCCATCAATTAAATGATAAAATTAATGAAATATATATATCTTTATCTAAAAAAACTCTTCTAATCCTAGTGCATTTATTTTAACATTTAGTTTAACTGAGGGCTCATTGAGATTGTGTCAAAAAACTCCGAGTACTTGATAAATCTTGGTGACTTTTAAGCCAAACATTTTGTTTTGGATATAGTGACTGGTTAAAAAGAAAAATCTTTACATAAAAATTAAACAATGGCATAATTCACTATATTAATGAATTAATTATTCCAATAGTTACTTTTCTCCCTGATTTAAAAAAAAATATTGTCTGATACCAAATAATTAACAAATGGTTCAATAGTTGCTGTTTTGCTTTGTTTTGTTTTGTTTTGATTTGCTAGTACCGAACAGTTTTTGAAAAACTGGCAAAGATTAAAATGCTTTCACAGGGACTAGAGAGATGTAGCCTTTGCTACATTGTAGTAGTCAAAGAATGTTTTGCTTTATTCCAATGACCTATAGCGGGAGTGAGATATTCTTAGTACAACAAAATGCATATATGTCTACCATTTCTGATATATTAGGAATCTACTGTAGTAGTGGTTACAGATATCTGCACAACGGAACTACTGGAACTACTTTACCAATTAGATGCTGGGGCGGGCATGGTTTAAGTGTTACCACCAGGTAACACACAAAATGATTTCTTGTGAAAGCCACTGAGTAAAGGGCATTTCGTCATGTTTCTAATTTCATCTCAAGCGTCGCCTCTTCCAGGAAGTTTCCCTAACCCCCTTCCTAAACTCTTTCCCTTCTTTCCCTTTCCCAGTCAGGTCACGGCCCTTGTAAGCTGCAACAGAATAAAGTTCCCTCCTCCAGAGCACTTATCATGGTGAATAATAATATAATAATTTGTGACATTCAATAATGATTCTTTTCTACTACTAGAGTGTGAGCTCTGTGCGGTTAAGAACTGAATGAGCTATTGATTACCATCACATCCCCGGTGCTAAGCAAAATGTATGGCACATTAGCAGCTCAATAAGTAGCTGGAGAATAAATAACTGAATACCTGAATGAATAAAATTATACCTACTGATTTCATTGAGGCCTTATGCCAGTGCCTTCACACTAGAGATCAAATGTTTCAGAGTCAAGCCCAGCTTAACATAAGTCAAGTACACTTTATTGTCCTTGTTTACTAATGACAAATCAATTTATTGATATCTTTGTCTGCTAAATGTCAACATTGATTGTTGTCCAAACATTCACCTGTGACAGGACCTTTCTAGTCCATGGATGACATCATACTTCACCAGCCTTATCAGCCAGTTACTAAGCAGATCCGCTACAAAATCATATGCCCCAATGCAAAATGAAATGTGGAGCTCCTTGTTCAAAACTTATTTAAAAATTCACAAGTGCATTAAGTCAATAACAGGCCCTTTCTAAGCGAGGGGTCCCATGTGAGTGCACAGGACGCATGCCCACAAAGCAAGGCCCATTAATTAGGGAAAAGACATTTTGGCTTCCTTTAGTTCTGGTATCTGATTTTATAAAATTTCTCCCCTATACTGTTTCCTCTCCCTGCTTTATTTCTGTTTCCTGATTCTCTTCCATAATGTCACATGAAGGACTACAAAGGGGCGGGGGGATGTAATCACAAGGGGAACTATGGTAAAGACAAATATTTGTAGGCAAAGTAAACTGCCATCATCCATGGAGATTATATGAAAGGAGTTCAGAACTCCTTCTCCTTTCAGTCTGTTCTCTTGGCAACCCTGGTGGGACTTTGTTTAATCAACATGCTGCTAGGATGGAGCATCATGGCCAGGCATTTTCACTGCCCTCCTCCCCCTAGCATTTTGACTGCTGAAATGAAAAACCAAAGCTGACATTCATCAGAGTTGTAATTCTCTATTTTGAAATCTCGGGAGAAACTACTTCTACATTCATCACACACTTGGCAAAATTCCCTTCTTTCTTCCCCTTCATTTACTTTTGCGTATCACTTGTCTTCATTACTGTCTTTCTCATTAGATGGTTAAATCCTTATTTAGCCAGGACCGTAGTTATAGTTCTCTCCCACAATCGTATAAATAGCGTAATGTTTTGCAGTGATCCTGCATATAATCTATATGAGCTAAAAATAATGAGTGATTGCATAAACAAATCTCTCATTTGTAAATCATGAGTTTTAAGTCAGGGTTTCTTTCTTTTCTAGATTGCTTTAAAGCAACGGTAGGCCAGTAATTCTCAAATAGTAGCTCTCAGAATCACTTTGAGACATTTGAAAACAGAGTGCTGATCCATTCTATAGTTTCTGATACAGTAGGTCTGAGACAGGACCTAAGAATCTGCATTTGTAATAAAGTCCCAGGTGATGGTAATTGTGTTGGTCTGTAGGCTGCATTTTGAGAACCACTTTTTCCAGACATTAAAGAAAAAATATTAAACAACACCTGCTAAAAGAACTGGTAAAGGAGGCTTTCATTCAAACGGTCCAGTGTCCTGGGTGTAGGAACCACTGCAATGGGGCTTTTCAGTGGGGAAGAGAGATTGGATGAGTCAGAATTTACAGCCAAGGAGCAGGGTAGAGACCAGTGGATGGGGGCTGGGTGAAAAAGGTGAAGGGATTAAGAAAAAAAAAATCATGGACACAGACAACAGTATGGTGATTATCAGAGGGAAGGGGGGGTTTGGGAATGTAGGAGAGGGTAAAGAGGGGATAAATGGTGATGAAAGGAGACGTGACTTGTGGTGGTGAACACACAATACAATACACAGATGGTGTACAATACACAGAATTGTACACCTGAAACCTACATAATTTTATTAACCAAGTCACCCTAATAAAGTCAATTGTGAAAAAAAGAAAAATGACTAAGAAAAAACAGCTGAGGGGATTCTGTCAAAACTGACCCAACAGGATCCTGGCTGAAGGCAAGATAGGATGATCAGACATCACCCAAGGGATGCTAGAGCAGAGAAATCTGATAAAAAATTGAGTGATCAGATATTGAGGGTTGGGAGTCTGACTAAACTGATTTGGCAGGATTCTTGCTGAAATTAGATAACGTGGGGACAACTATGGAAGTCCAAAAGTCAGGGCTCATTGAAAGAGTTCAGGGGAGTTTGAGTAAAGTTTGATCAATGAAGAGTCTTTATCGCCATATAATCGGTTCTATAGATAGAACAGCCAGTCATTTGCAGACTTTTCCAAAGGGTGACCATGTGCTGAGCATAGTTGAGTTTTCTAGCTGACATTTTTCATTGGACCAATAAATAATAATCTTGGGAGACAATTATCCATATGTCTTTCACATTTCTGCACTAACCACTCTTTTCTTTAAACTGTCTTTTCAAGGACATTCATAAGAACATCCTTGGATGGTGAATTATTGTCCCCACCAGAGTAGAAGGAATTGCATACTGTACAATAAAATAAAGATAATGTCTCCCTTTGGATTGGAGTTCAGGCAGTTTTGTTCACAGTTCATTTTATAACAAACAGGGTTACCTAAGCCTGGTGTCCCTCAGCTATGATGCAAACCCAGTGCAGGTGCAGCATTCACCTGAGCCCATCTCAGGCATTGCCCAAATGAGATGGGGGGCGGGTTGTCAAAGAAAATTTACACAAATGATGGTCATGCTGTTTCCAGTGCCTTTGTTTCTAGCTTAGGAGTCTCATGTTTTCTGCCAGTATCCACAAAGCTAAGGATCTAATTTGATAGCTTAAATAATCATAGAGTACCATAACATTAACAGTTATTGACAAATAATAAAGGAAGGGAAGTAGGAGGAAGAATGAAATGATATTTTAAGAAAAAAGAAATAAAATAATAGTTTATCTAGTTTTTAAAAGATATTCAATTAATTTAAAATATTGCCTTTTCTTAAAAAAAAACCTAAGAATTCTTAGAATGGCCTTTGGTGATGATACTTATTAAAATGTTGTTTTTATCACTCAAACCTAATCTGAACAATAATAGTAAAACTTAAAATATAAGAATAAAAGTTTATATTTTTGTTCATTTAATGCAGTTGCAAACACATTAAACTTATGATTTATCGTTTTCCACTATTTTTTTATTTGAAAGATATTTCTTTTAATTTTTCAGGAACAAATTTAAATCACCACCAGACAATGGAAAATTCATTTCCAATTATTTTCACTTCAACAATGTTTCAAAATTTAAAATAGGCCACTAACCTTATTTGAGTATGGATGGAAGCAGTCAGATTGAGTAAGAATTTACTTTTCAATCAACATGAGAATTATTCAATCTATTTTTTTTCTGCCTCACTAAAAAGATAGGATTCAATTTACTTGTAAATCTCTGCATATGTAACCAAAACTTTTTTACATTAAAAATTGTAGGAAAAAAAATCAAGCAGTTTGATTCAGGCCTGATCTAAGAAAGTTAAGGAAACCAGCCATGACCTTTTTTTTTTTTCCCATTAACTCTTTACTGTTTTTCAAAATAATTACATTTTTAAAAACATAGCAGGTTTTTGGATACTTTAAACTTTTCCCTGGTTCAGGTCTCCTTGGTCTCACTCCCAATTTACATGATCTAAGAAGTATTGAGATATAGTTAAATAGTAACGATAACAACAATTGTCGTCACAGAGGTTTCAGTAACACCTAGTGGCAGATAACAGAAAGCGCTCTAGCTTTTAGGCAATAACAACAACAACAACAACAACAACAACAACAGCAACGATTTCATTTTGAATGGTAGTTGGCAGTTCACAACACGAATATAAAGAAAGGGTGAATATCAAGAGCACTCAGCCTCTGGAATTACACATACATTACTGTGGTCCAAACAGCTGTCAACACTGCCCCAGGTGAGGGATGACTGCAAAGCCAGGAGTCCTCACATATGTGGCCAAATCAATACCTTCTACCTTACTTTTCTCCACATTTAACTCATATATAATTCAAAATGATGAGGAAATCTTAAAAATTAGTATAGGAATCCCTCCCTACTTCCACCCTGAGCATTCGCTGCCAAGAGAATGAAATTTTTAATTTTCCAGTTTTTACTGTCCAGTAAGGCAGACTGGAAGAAGATTTAAAAAAAAAAAAAAAGTTGCGTCAAACAAACTATGTCAACTTACTTTTCCGTCAATGTATTTGTGGAGAGTGAAGCAGTATATACTTCCTCTACTATCCTCTTATAACCAGAGAGAGAGAACTACGTTTAACTTCTTAATATAGTAGAAATTGGTATAATCTCTAATATCATTAAAAGAAACTCAGGAAAGTTTGGCTGGGAAGCTATTATTTTAAAACAAGTATGTAGCTGTTTATCAGGTGACACCTTAAGGGTTCATGCTTACTCTTTAGCAACAGCATGACATTTTTAGGCATATAATTCCACATGGAATGGGAGGTTGTTTTACTAATTGATTTTAACCAAATTGAGTTTTTTACATTTGCCATGAAGGACATCAGCCTTCAGAGGGTCCCATTATTATAATAATAGAATGACCTTTAATTTCTTGAGTGTTTTATGATTATAGTAAGGCATTTTCTGTGCTATTTCACATTTATTTTCAAAAGTATAGAAATACATTTTTTAAAGTTTTCAACAGCTTTACTTACTTATGATGTACATGTAGCCTCCCTGCACCCTGAGGGACACTGTGAGGCACCGGCCCACTCACCCAGAGCTTCCCGTCTGTTTTTCTGACTTTTCGTGGGCTACTATTTCCTAACATTTTCTAAATATATGTTTCTATGTTTATTTTAAATTGTTATCTACAGGGAAGCTGCATTTAACTCATATGACTACTTCATGAAAAATTTCCAGAGAAAACCTGACAGAAATAGAGAAATTTGCAGAATCCCAAGTTTATCCATTTATAGAGTGAAATAAAGAAGGAAATGAAAAAAGATTTTTTAATTAAAACTCATGTTGAGCTTTTCATTTTTAGTCAATGTTCTGTTTGTTCTATATTTTGATTTTCATTACTAAAGCTTATAATTAATAAGATAGCCTATGAGTCTCTTTTATAAGGAGGGCATTAAGGAAAATGTAATGTTTTAGTACATTCATTATACCTTCTCTCTCTCTTTCTCCCTCCTCATATTTATATCTATGCCTCCTGAATTTCGAAATACATAACTACCTAGATTTTTGTTTATCATTTAATAAATACAGTGTGATCATCAAATAGAAAATGTAATAACTGACAATACTATTGTTTCACACTTCAAAAATTTAAAATATTAAAATTATTTGCATGTATATCATCTTCTAAAATAATGACAAAATTTTAATTTTAGACAAGAATGAAATTTTGTTTTTTCTTTAAAAAAACGTAAAATATACTGTTATGTGATATAGGTAGGACACCACTGTGGCTCTTTGTATCCATTTCAGTCATATCCTTCTCTAATAGAATCGATGATTTTATTTGGGCACATAGCTCTCCAGAGTAAATCATCAATTTCCAAGACTCCCTTGCAACACTTTGTAGCTGTCTCATTTCCAGCCAATGAAATCTTAGCAGATTTCAGTGGAAGGGGGCATCCTTTCGTTCTTCATTTTACTCCTCTTTCTAGAAAGCTGATGTAAAGGTGATCTCGAATCATCTAAATGAGTTCAACTCCGTAAGAATTGAGATTCTTCCCCTTTCCACCATGCTGACTGTATAAGCGGCCCACTGACATTCAAAATAATCAAATATGTACCCAGAAGATAGTATGCATCTCAGAAACAGTACTAAACTGTAAGTATAAATATATATTATGTATTTATAGAAATATAAACTATCATTAGAGTTTTAACTCTGTCACTAGTTTCCTTGCTTAAGCAAGTCATTTAACATGTCTGAACAGTATTATCCATTTTTTTAAAGTGATAGCTGAACAAGATTATCTTCATAATTCACCACCCAGATTTAAAATTCCTTTCTGGTATATTATTATAGTATGTTTATATATTTACTTTAAATTGTTATCTGCTTGTAGCCAGAAAAATATAAAGATGTTCATGATTTCGTGGAGCTATACTGACATCCTTTGGTAAGGTTTTAGTCATTTCCAACTTGATGGAGAGAGAGAAATAGAGAGATGGGCAGCTAAATGGTTCATAAGTAAATAGAACCACACACCTATTTGGCATGTACTCAAATTTCTGACAAAAAAAAAAAGTTAAAGAAAAGATAAGGTGATTGTGTCAAGTCTGAATTTTTTAATAGCATTAAGTACACACTCAAATTATGAATATTTTTATCTGTGAAATATAATAATGCAGAGCAGATAAAAGTAAGCAAACAAGAGTGGCTAAAGGACATTCCAAAACGACGGGCAAGGTGTTCTCGTATGATAATACACAACAAAAATTAGGTATTTGGAGAATCAAGGAAGGGAAGTTCTATGAAAGCAAAAATAAAAATGTTAAACCGCAACAAAAATCACTTTGGTAACGTCTCAGGTCTGGCTGCAGTTTCACTTGACACCCGTAAAGACTTGTATTTCGGTAGTCCGGCGTAAGGATGGTGCAGGAATATATATGTCAGAAGAGGAAGTCTGTTTAAAAAGAATTGCAAGAAGCAGTCCGGTTCCGAAGATTGGGTTACGGACACAGCCGGATTAGATTGGGTTGATTACCTTAGCCTTGAAACAGAGAGTCTTTCTGCCCGGCGGGGGAGGGGACGCCTTTCATCCAAAGCCCTCCTCTCGGATGCGCCCTCCCCTCGCATTCACTTGCAAATCGCTGTGTGCTAGCAAAAGCCAGCACTTCCCCAGTCTCCAACCTTCCCAGGGCGAGCGCTGCAGCTCTATCAGCAGAACCTTTCTCTCCGAGTGAGGAAGGGCTTCCCCCCACCCCTTCCCCGTTTTTTTCCTCCCTTAATCAGGAGCACTGAATGAAAGCCAATCAGAGAGAGCTCGCCGCCCCCCCAGCCCCGTTTTCTTCTGTTCCCTGCCGTCCAGAGTTAAAAGTGATGCTGAGAGAAAGCTTGAGTTAGATTGAAGTAGAATCAGTGATAGGAAATAACAGCCGTAAACAAACAAAAAGGGGACATAGTGACAATTTCTCCTGGGTTATTTTGCCTGGAACCAACTTCCGTTATGCAGAAGCTGATAAAAAAGGTAGGAAGACTTCATCTCTCTCTGTTTTTTGAAAACTCCCTTAAGGTCTTTTATTTCCTTTCTCTGGGGGAAAATGTTTATTTTTAAGTTGTATTTGGCAGTTTTTTCCCAAATGGTTATCTTTAGTACATAAATAAATGAGCATAAAACTATATATATATATATATACGTATATATATATGATTCTAGAAACAACTGCTTTGAATATCTGTAGAGATAATGTAAAACTGGATAAATTATATATTATGCTCAACAGTGGGTCATGATATTAGAGTTTGTGAATTTATTCACTCAGAACATATGCTAAAAATATATTGTGGAGTGAAATTTGGCATGTTCATACTTGTTCTTTATTTTGAAAATCAGTAGAAGAGGCTACATTGTTGCTGTGAACTCTAGCATCATCTAACATTACTTTGCATTCCATATGAATGGATTCACTCTTCACTTATTCATAATCATAGTTCATTGTATGTTTAATATAAAGAGAAATGACAGGCAGAAGACAGATTCCTGGAAACAGTCAATGGTCACTAAGCAGGTACATAAATAAAATAGATTGACATTTATCAGAAATGGAATAGGCATCATTCCATATTCTCATTTTTATGTGAGTCAGAAGTAAGAGGGGGGTGAGATGAAAGAGGGGAGATTTAATGCATGTAGTCAGCAGTTGCAGCATTTATTGTCTCTGCTGCAATAAAATCCATATTTTATGTGGTGTTAAATTAATGCAGCACATTGCAAGTCTAAATGCATGTTCCCAACAAGTAACTATTGATAGCACTGGATAACACTGTAAGTATGGGCAAAAGCAGTAGTCTGAAAGTGTTTTTATTCTCCTGCAATAAAAACCTACCATCCCCTTATCATTAAAAAGGTGGGGGGGGTTCGTCTACAGGTGCAATCAAAGACAAACATCATTAAACACTGACCTCTCATCTTTTGCTTCCAAAACACCAGATCTATTTCCTATAATTGTGGTTCTTCATTCCAGTAAAAGCTTCTGTTATCCGAAACTACATATCCATTACTCTCAGCTCTTTGGAGATGGATCGTTTTTTGTTCCTTTCTTGTTTTCTTGAAGGACCTATGTTAAAAATAATCTATCCCTCTGACGCCGACAACTGTTATACTTCAATGCATATGTTAGTAGACTTTTCTTTCTCCACACCATCCCCCTCTCTATGCTTCCTTAAAATGTAGCTACAAGAGCGTCTCTGTGGTGAATAACACTTGGCAAGAGTGTGTTCATTTTTTAGGTCTGGTATGGTGAGGATTTTTAATTAGTAGAACTTTCTTGAAAGCATTATGTCATTGACAAAAGCTCCTGGTTCATTTTTAGTTAAAGTGATGAAGAAAAAAGGAAAAGGTTGTGTGTCATAGAGAAATAGGTAAAGGATAAGTTGCACAGATAATCTGCCTCGCTCTCCTTCCCTGCAGTGTAGTAATGAAACACATAATGTATTCAATGTGCAATGTAGAAGGAAATAGTGGTTTATTGGGATGGGGAGGACGAAAGGGTTGGAGAGTGCACACATATAGCAGAGTGTCTCTGTGGCTTAGGAGCACATCAAATACAGATCCATTCTCATGATAAAAATATAAAGAAATGCTTCTTTCATTTGCTTTTACTTTTTTTTTTTTTCTGGCTGTGTTTTTAAGTATGAGTCAATGTCTGCTTTCATTAAATCAGATACTTCTTTGGTTTCAGTTACTTTCTGCTAACAAATTGACTTCCCTGGTGAATGCATATGCCTTCCCTGACTCCAATGAAATAACAGAATTCCATGTACTTAGATGTCTTGGAAAAGAAAAAAAAAAAGCAGGGAAATAGGAAAGCAGCATGTAATCTGTATGATATTCACATGCATATGTATATGTGTGAGGTCTGTCAGTCAAATTCCCTGGTCCCTGATCAATGCTTCAGGTGCCATTCCTAGATGTTTATAAAAATTAGCTGTTTATTGGTAAGGACAGTAATATATAGGCATTCAGTTTAACACTATACTGTAAAATCTTTACCTATAGTCAGATTTTCTTTTTAAAAAAGAAAGAAGGGATAGAAAATTGATTTTCTATCTGCAGAGATATACATTTCAGCCACATTATTAAGAAAGTTAGTGTCATCTGAAGGGGGTATGATTTTTTGTTGTTCGAAAAGGTAATATTTGAAACTGAAAAGGTTCATTCCAGAACATGTGAACCCTCTTTAGACTCTAGGGGCATTTCTTCATCTTCTCTTAATTTTCCCTATAAACAAGTAACTGGCAGAGTATATATTGTCTGTGGGCTTTCTGAACATATGACTTACGTCCTCTGTTTCTTAACCTACTTTGCAGCAAGTGATAACGCCGTGTCCTGGAATATGTCATTTTTATACCAAATCATTCCGCTAGGCTGCAGCACAGGAACAGCAGTAGCTGCGGTGATGCTGATTCAGCAGCAAAGTGAACCGTTATTTTTGTTGTGTTATCATCAGTAATAGTGTTGCATAGTGAGCCTTTTTAGGACAAATCTTGATGTAAACCCAGCTATCTCTGGTCGGGCCTTGGGTTTCCAAAGTATTAGCCAATTTATTATCTTATTTTTACTATGCAAATTACATTCTAATACTGTTGCCACGATAGAAGTGCTTGTAAGACATCAAAACAAAGTAACGAAATATAAGCAGAGAAATAAAAGATTATTTATACCAGTCATAAGTAATTTTATACAGACACCTGATCTGCAAATTTCAGGTCTATGTTTGAAAATTCTACTTTTGATTAAACTAAAATATTATCTAGACAGGGTTTTGGAAAAATCACTATACTAACCATAGTATATTTAACAGTTATGTCCGAAATAGACTAGAGGTAAAAACCAGGTAGCAAGAGAGGTGCTGTCATTCTTGTTAGGCACATGCCAGGCCATGGTGACGTGATGAAGTGTTGCACTGTGTAAATGGTCCCTATTATGAATATTTTGAAAAAAAGAATCAGAGTTCAAGGAATAGAATTATGAACACATATCTGAGAAATGAAAGTTACCATAGCCAAATCTATTTTCCCTTTCTTGATACTTTATTCAGACCAATGGGTTTATCAAGAAAATTTTATTTCTATCTTAATTATAATAACCTGAAATATGCAGATTAAAAGAGCCCTGAATTTAAACATTTTAAAATCTGTCTCCTTTTTTCTAAAGCATTTAGATTAGGTCCAGAGAGCACTAATATAACATTACCTGCTTTTACTTTCAATAACTTCAACCCTCAAAATTCCAGATTTCTTTTTCATGCATAAGGACAAGGAAACCCCAGTCATCGAGGAGTGCCTGTTTTCTCAGGTAACAATATCAGCTCAGAGTCACCTCTGTCCTTTTCTTGGTTCTTGCTCCCCACACAGCATCCTCACCTTACTTGACATTTTAGTATGAGACCTTGAGCCCTTTTGAAATCCATTGTTGTTGTCTTTTGTAAAGAGAACTAAAGCATATGAGGCCATTTTTACCTTTGCCATACTTTCTTTGTCACCATGCAATCCAACTCGCTCAAGAGGCAAGCATTGTAAAAAGTCACATCTATGACATTAGAGTTGTAGATTTCTGGGAATGCATTATCCTTAATGTAATGTTAACATTGATCCCATTAAAATGATTAGAGAATTTTAAAACAACGTTTTGATGAAACTTTTGTTTAACTCTGTGTAATCAATGGAACTTCTCACAAAAAAGTAATCTGATTTTTTAAAAAGAATAAATGTGCTTTATTTTTACTAATGTCTTTATATTTTTATTTCTCTCTTGAAATGTGTATGATGCTCTATATAAAAACTACCATTTTGGTGGTGGATTTAAAGAAAGGGGAGGCTGAAAATTGAGCAAGAATGAATGAAATAAAATTACATTTTACCTCATTTTGGGAAATAAAAGTAGTATTCCTTGAAAATAATGACTGCCTGTGGGAGGTTGAAATGCCTTCATATAAACAGTACCCTGTGCTAGCCAGACACTTATCCTTAGAGAGTTTGTCAGTGACATCGTAAAGCACTTTACCAGACCATGTGATCTCAGTTTTAAATCTCCTCCCCCCTTTTTTAAGAAAATGGCCTTGATTATAAATACTCTTTATGAGGCAGAAATCTAAATTAAAGTTAAATCACATTTCAAGTTTCAGAACAGGATTAAGCTATAGTCTGCAAGGTATATTACAACATTACTTCACAATAGGAAATTCATCATTAAATAACATGTCTAAACACTTAGAGTCCTACTGACCTTTCTCTCTCTCCTCCCCTCCCAGTCCTTCCCTCCCTCCCTCTTTCCTCCCTCTTTCCTTTTCTCCCTCCCTCCCTTTCTTCACACTTTATGACAATTACAAAAGTCCTTGAGTGAGTTTTCCCTGCACTTTTTATATTACCCTATATGAAGTAATATTTCTGTAAATCTTGTGATTTTTATGGCCAGTATTCTATCACCTGCAGCATTATACATTGGATTCATTACATTATTCTTTGCATTATAGCATAAAGTATATGATCATTCAGTTGGCTAGAGCGTGTCCTTTAAAATGAAAGCAATTCGTATAGATATTATAACACCTAGGCTTTTAAGGACTTAGAATTGGCACCAATGTAGTTTATTGCACTAGCAAGCAATAATAGGAAATTCAGCATTTGTGATGAAATGACTTCTCCAAAGTGTCAGGATGTAGAATGCATAGACATGAGCTATTGTACTCAGTACATCAGTTATTGATTGGGAATCTTTGTTGATTTACTGTAACAGAGAATATTGGAGTAGTTTGATAGAGCCCTGATTCTAAAAATAAACATAAATTGTGTGTTTCCAAAAGCAGTCTTTGATTAGACAGGTTGATTTTCCTTTGTTACAAGATATGAATATTACCAGTTTGCAATCTAAATTTTAATCTGATATATAATGAGGAAAGGTCTTTTCTAGATCTTGTAGAGTAAAAAACTACCATTTCTCTCTTTCATTTCAAGTTGAAAAATCGGGAAACAAACTGTAACTGTAATCAAGTTAAGCAGAATATATAGGAAATTAAAATAATTAATAAACTGAGTAGAGCTAATGTTTTAATTTGGAGTTTTCTGGTAATTATCTGCAATGTTCACATAGTACTTATAAATACAAAACTTAAAGTTGAAATTTGACAATTATATAAGTAGATCAAAGACAATCAACATATTTACCTAGGTTAAGTGCTTTTTTATATAATAACATGAATTTTTAAAATGTGATGATACTCCTTTTTCATGTAGCTCTACTCCCAGTAAATTAAGTTAAACCAACTCCATTTGAAAAACATGATAACTTCTGGGATTTTAAAAAGTCATGAATGTTTCTATAATTCTTAAATCAGACTTCTAATTTAAGTGAAGTAGCATATAGTTTCTGGATTATTTCACCTCTAAGTATCAGCTTTAAATTAATAGCCTCATATTTAGGTAGATTTGAACATATTTGAACTGAGGGACTTTAATGGTTCTGTGTTTACCATGTAAACCTTCCACATATAAGTATATTCATTAATTATTTTACTTAAAATGTTTGTTTGAAATAAACTAAAAAAAATTTACTGTTTGTAATTCATTGCTTTAAATCTATTGATAATAAAAGAAATAATACGAATTATGTCTTTAACAAGTGTGTGGTATTTATTTGTGTGTTCCATAACATAGAGAAGAGAAACCATTGCAGTCAAATAATCTACATGTCAACTTTGTAAGCAAAATATGCAGAAACTGAGTACATAATAACAAACCATTAGCCAAGTATAGAATTTTCTTCTCCTTCTTTTTTTTTTTTTTTTTGAGTTTTTCATAAAGAATGTTAAGTTGGGGGTTATGCCTACTCTGTAGTCTTGAACTGCATTTTGTTACCAGAGTGATTTTTATGTATGTAATTTCTGGAGAGAGAAAACCACCAGCATGAGCATTTATTCTGTGTGCATCTAGCTTCATACACTTGAATGAAAGGCTTTCCCTGAGAAGAACACATGGACTGTATGCCTGTCTTTCTCCGCTCCCTTCCCAAGGCTTCAGTTACTCTTTTGGAGATCTGTTCCAACTTGATTGCTAAGTACAGAATATGCACTTGGAAGTCCTCATCCCTCTTTCTTTTCTTTTTCCTTCTCTTCTTTCTTTTTCCTACTGCAATAAAGAATGGTGATTTTCTGTATAATTTCTATACTAAGTAAATGGTTTTTCCCCCTACTGACATAGAGTTTTTTGGATCCATGCAAAAAGAAAAAGAGAGAGAGAGAGAGAAAGAACTCTACATTTTTCTAAGAATCTTTTAGCTACTGAGGCCTTTTTAAAATGTATGCCCCAGTTTTTTCAACATTTAATAACTAGGTTGTTCTACCTAATTTTTAAAAAATTAATTTGTAAAACTTCACTGTCTTGGGAATAAATGCAAGTATTTATTTTCAACAGTAAAAAAAAAAAAAATACTGTCGAAATTAAATATCCCGAAAATCAATGTTAGGAGAAATACTTTCTTTACTCAACTTTTTTTCTTGGAGTTGGATCCTCCACCATAGAATATGAAATAAAAATAAAATGAGGGAAGAACATGTTTTCTTTTTTAGCACAAAGCTACGTCAGTGTTAGGTGTACAACCTCCACGAAACATCAGCTCAGTAGAGAGGTAGAGCTGAATAAGTGGCAACCATAAACTTGACCTCAGAGCAAAGGCATTAGTTGAGCTCACTTTATTGGTAGAGCTGGTCAAACCCATTTCTACATAGGTCCAAGATGAAAAAAGTGTGGATCAGAAGAGCCTTGTTTTTTCTTTTCTTTTTTAAAAAGACATAATTTTTAGAGAGGGGGAAGGGAGGGAGAAAGAGAAGGAAACATTGATTGGTTGCCTCTCACACACCCCTAACCAGGCACCTGGCACACAATCCAGGCATGTGCAATGACTGGGAATCAAATCAGCATCCTCTCTGTTTGCAGGCCGACGCCTAACCCACTGAGTCACACCAGCCATGATGAATTTTGTTTTTTCTGTAAGGGAAAACTAAGATGTTGCATATAACCGACTATCCTCAAAATGGCTTTATGGAAAAATTTTAATAGTGCTAACAAGTTTTCTACAATGATAATGCAAAATTTATAATAATTAACTATATTTTGATTTTTGGCTATCATGTGTAGCTGTTTATTCCTTTGCATGTGTCATGTATTTCTTTTGCAAAATTTTTCTTTATACATTTAAATAATCTCCTGAAATCTAAATAGTAAGTTGCTCAATTTATTCTCAGCATCTAATTAATTTCATTTATTTGCAGGGAAGTTTATATGAACCATTCCTAGTTCCACACCCAGAGATGTAAGGATGAATGCAATATAGCTTTTGTGTTTGAAGAGGTGATTTTTATGTGAGATAATCACAAGTATTATATGATTTATATGATTTTAAATATTAGTAGTTTTAAAAATGGGAAAAGAAGGGGAGGGGTCATCAAGGAACATGCATAAAGGACCCATCAACAAAGACAAATAGGGGAAGGACGAGGGTGGGAGGTGGAGGTGGGTGGGGCTGGGGAAAGTGGTGGTGGGAAAATGTTGACAAAAACCAAAACAAAACAAAAAAATAGACGGGGAGGTTAAGAATAGTAGAGGAAATTGAGAAGCCAAAGAACTGATATGTACAACCGATAGACATGAACTAAGGGGCGGGGGAATGATGGGATGGGGTTGCAGGGTGGAGATGATAAAGGGGAGAAAAAAATGGTACAACTGTAATAGCATAATCAATTAAAAATTAAGCAATTTTTCATATAAAATTTTTCTTAGAATAGTATTAAATTAGATAACAGAATATCAGTGGGCAGTCAGCTAATTTCTCCACGTAACGCGGTCTTCATTTTTGATTTTCTATTACATAAACTACTGAAGAAACCTCTCAATATCTTGGTTTATTCATTCATTCTTTCATTCGCCATGTATTCTGTAGGGCCTACCATAAGCCAGGCATGATGCAGGCATCCTGAGATACACACATGGAGAGAGAGGAAAACAAGACCAAATCTCTGTCACAGTGAGGCATTCAGTAAATAAACCCGTGACTTCTTATACTCCTGTTTTGATAAATGAAAGAAAGAAGAGTAGTAGATACTTTTAGAATGAATAATATGCATTAATTTCACCTACTTTTTTAAAAGGTTGCTTTATTGTATTGAAAGCACATAACCTCTTTCAAAAAAAATCAGAATAAGTTAGCAGATTAGCTCAAGATGCATTTTTTTGCAGCCTCAGATGCATTCAGTGGATTCCTGAGAGTGAATTCTGCTTCACGTTGAGCAGCCATCTTCATAGGTGATTTACATTGCATTTCACATTTGCAATAGCCAATTGTCATCTTGCAGCAAGGACTCAAATTTGAGACTAGTATTTCCATTCCAGACAAGAAGCTTAAATAAAAAGTATACATCTGTAGACCAAGTAGACCCCAAAATTCTGTTGTTGAAACTTCTTATGAATGGAAATGTCCACATCCCTACAAGCAATTAAAATATTTACTCTGTAGTAGCCATTGAGTTTCAGACTTGGTCACTCTGAAAAAGCTTCTTCCCTGCAGTATCCTATGCTTGTGCGGACAACCGATGAAGGTTAAATTTAATAAAGATACTACACAGTGAGACTGTCTTTCTTATAATAGCAAGATTGGCAAGATTGCCTTTCTTAAAATTTCTTTGATGGATAAAAGTATACACCATGGTACTAAGCTGTTTGGGTTTAATTCCTATGTCATTTATCATGTATTTAGTGTTAAATGTTTCCTATTTTTAATATGTAAGTATTAATATTTTTTTATTCCTGGTAGCTTTTCACCTATAAAATGGGTTAATAACTACTTACACAATAGTGTAATTCTCATGATTAAAACAAACCCTAACTGTAAAGGGCTAACACTACCTGTCATAAAACTGCTTTTCTTGTGCTATATATTGTTATCATTACCTAATATTTCATTATTATTACATATAAATTGATGTGACCTGTGCTTTTTCATTGATATTGAGTGTTTTTTTCTTTTTATAAATGTTTTTATTGTTGTTCAATTACAGTTGTCCCCAATTCCCCCATTACTGTCCCCTGTCCTGCGCAGCCCCCGCCTCCAGCCTTCAGCCTTACCCCCATTGTCTAGTGTGTTTCTTTAACCATAGTGTATGATACGACTTTGCTACTACCACTTTAAAATTTTTGAAAAATTTAACTTGTATTATGTAAAATAATTTTGTGCTTGAGTTGAAATGAGAAATCCTTCTTGTTTGAAATTTAATTTTGTCACTGATTCTACTAATAACATAAATTTTTCATTCATATATATATATATATTTGGTTAGTGAAGATTGGAGTTTGAACCATGTAATTTCTAAGGACACAGTTCATTTATTATCATTAGAATGGTCTCATACAGTCTATTGTAACTGGAAAGGGCTTAATACAACTGTTATAAATATACTTATTCCGTAGTGATGGTGAAAATATCAGTTGCAAAAAGAGAGAATGTCACTTGAAAATTTAAATTATATTCTCAGACTCACACATGAGCTAGGACATTAACAGATAAGAATTCTGAAAATGATGTAAGGACCCCAAAAAGAGACAGAGGAGGGAGAAAACATTAGAAAAATGGAGACTAACTGTTGTGAGTTCCATAAGCCACTTAAACTCACTCAGGTGAAACATGAACCATTCTGAATATACTGCAGTAATGGTTCCTTTCACAGATTCTCCTTCTTGAGGTCAGAGTAATGAGAATTAGAACAAGAATGATGAACAGAGGCAATGCATTACAGAAATAATCTCATTAAAGTTTGGATACCAATAAATCTCAAGGATAATTCTGCAGTCTGTGTTACAAGCTGAAAGGTCAGCGGGACCCTGCTTTCTTAGACGAGGTCCCAGAAACCGTCTGATAAAGACATATCATCTGCTGCACAATGTGAAAATTTTAACAGGTTTTATTTAGGTAGTTCATTCTTTTTATTCTTCACATTCAAGGTGATACGAAGATTAATTTAAAAATCACTGTTTCTGGTTCTTTTTTACTCTCTTTTTGTTTTATATCATAATTTTAAAAAAGCATCAGGAATGAATTCTGTGGATTACATAAACATTAAGGTAATAAATTAGATATTTCTGTGAGTACATACCTTTCTTTTTAAAACTATTTTTAAAATTCAGAATTATATCACAGTTTTCATTTATTCAGTCTTATTTATAATTCAGGGCTAATTAAGATATTTATTTTAGAAGTCCACATGTTTAAACAATATACATAGCGCTTTGTCTTTTCCACCTACCTGTAAAGGTGAGGTGAGTCATAATAGAGATAAAACCTATAGGTATAATTTTGTAACATAGGAACAGTAATTCTGACTTTTTTCATCACTATATACTTACATTTGTTATCTATTTGTTTATTATTTATTTAATCAAAATCACAGTCTTCTTCATGTCATCTTTATTAAATACTGTGATCATTTAAAACCATTCATTTTATTTTCATGGCTTCACTATAATATTTGGTTAAACGATTTAACTCTGCCTATGGCTGATTGATTAGTATGGCTAACTTAAAATATTCTATTAATATTGCATACTTTAGTTTACTTCATTTTCTAAAATTAGGCACTTTTAGAATAGTTCTTCCAAGGGCTAAAATTTAGACAGTCTCTCTCTAGTTTTAAAATTCTTTGTGAGAAATTTTTTTGTATGAGAAAAAAAGCTCATTACTTTGCAGATATTTTCCTTTTGTTTAGTTGGAAGTCAAGAGAGAACAAAATTATGCAAAGTTAAAAAGAAATTAATTTTTAAAACCTCAAAGAAATGCTAAGTAATTAATTATACAGACTAAGTAAAATCCATCATATTCCTCAAGGTTGTCAAACATTTCATATTCCTTTGAATGTTTGAATTTTAAAATAATATAAATTACACTCAAAACGTAATCATAAGGTTGAAATGAGTTTATAGTTTTTGCACTATTGACCCATTTATAAACTAAATTGCTGTTAATATTTCTGCTAAAATTCTATTCGCCTCGCAAGAGGTAAAATAATATTTAGGTGTTTGGAGCCACCTTGTGGCCATATAGTATATTAGGGAATGCTCTCGCTTCAGCTTATTCTCCAACTGCGCCAAGGTACTTGGAAGCATGGAGACCAATGTAAACTTACATTAAAGGACTATAAAATGACATTAATGTGATTATGTTTACATTCAGTTTTTTAAATGTTTACATTAATTGTAAAACTATTGTTATACAAAAATATAAGCAAAATATTTTAAACACTTTTTGAGGCAAGTTATAATTTTTAAGCTAAAATAAAATTTTATTGTGCAGCTGCAAGTCCACTCTGATGGACCTTAAATCTTTAACTTTTTCCATGCAAAATCCCGTAAGCATCCTCTGGTGCACAGAACAAGCAAACCAGGAGCTTTGTGACTGCTGTTCTTGCACTTTGGAAAACTTAAATGTAAATATTCAGCTTACATGAAATGCAAAGAACTGATGTCAGCAACCTTGATTATTGAATGTGCTTTTCAGTGGAAATTCAGAGAAACAAATTTTATTGTTGCCTTTATTTTTCCATGAACACTAGAAAATTTATGATTCTTGTTGTAATGTGCATATTTACCCAACATCGTGCTCATCTTTTTTTGTGTCCTACTAACAAACTTGAATGAGAGCAGGGCCCATAGTTAACTGCCTATGTAAATTTTACAAGGAAGTAAACTTAAAAACAAAACAATAACAGTTATTTCTTAGGAACCAGAAATAAGCACTTCTTCATTTTAAAATCTGAAAAAACCATTGATTGCTTATATGGTCTTACCCCTCATTGATAATAATAAACAAATTCAATAAGAATGTATTTTCTTTGTAAATTGTTCATAGCAAAAGATGAGCAAAAACTACTTTCTCTAACTTATTTCAATATCTATACCTTTCTCTTATCTATCTAGCTGTCCTATCTCCTATCTATCTGGACACATGTTACCATCCTAAAGTATTACGGTTTATTATCGTCTTCTTCCTCTCCTCCTCCTCCTCCTCCTCATTATCATGAAAACCTGAGTCATGCTTCAGTTCCAAGATTGGACATGGGATCGCTTAGTCACATTCACAGGCCACGATATGAACAGCTCCTGAGTTGCCACACTCTGGGGCACTGGGGTGATTAACTTTAATTAAAAGAATAGAGCTTCCTGGGAACTCAAGACAACTTTATAAAATTACAAAGATCATCTTATGACGATTATCTCTCTGTTTGTCACATGTTAAAGCTCTAAGTTATCCATCTTTATAAACCAAATCATTTTCTCTGTATTTTTTGAACACACCAGGCTGTCTCTTAATATAAAACAAAGTGGTCAGAGCATGTCATTTCTCATGCACAGCCCCAGAGTCTGACTGAAACAAAGAATACTTTGCTTCCCATTAAACTATGTTCCCTCTGTCAACAAAAGTGCTTCTATTCTAAGAGATATTACTATTGATTTGTTTCTATTCTCAAAAGACTGTTACAGTTTTTTTTTTCCCCCATGCAGTGCTCCACACTGTTTATTATTTCAAATAAATATATAAAATATTTATTTCAACCCTAAAAGGGAGACAAATTGAAATGGTGTATTTAGAAATGTTTAAAATATAGATGAAATATGTTGGTGATGTCATATTCACATTTAGTGCCTTTGCTTAAGGCAAAGTAATTTTGCAGAATGAATAGTGAATGGATAATCATAGATATAGAAAACATGAAACCACCACCCCTGGTGAGAAAAAAACAAAACAAAACAAAAAACCTAAGACACTTTTAGCTAGAAATTTCTAGTTACTGGTAAGTTGTAATCTAAAACATAGCATACCAGTTCACCCAAGATAATTTAGCCTCAAGTGATAGGGGTCATTTCCATCATTAACCAGCATCCTGGAAAAATTTTAAACTTCTTACAGTTTTTTAAAGGACCTACAACTAAAAATGCATTGCCCATGAATCTTAACTCTTCTTTCCCCTCAAATATGATTTGATACATCCTTTAAATTCTAACTCTATAAAATCTATAAAATTGGTTCATTCCTTGATTCTAACTCAATACTACAGAAGAGGATGGGCTTCTATGGGGTTAAAGATAAGGACACAAGCCAGTGTTCAAGTGTAAGACAGGCTTTTTTTCACAGATGAGATTAAAACTAACACCGTAAAGCTGGGACTCTGTTTCATTCACTAGCTCAAAATTTCCTGCACAACTCCATGTTGAGAGAGACTCCTACACAGTGGTAAATTCTTGTCACTCTGGAGTTGGGCAAATGGCCATAGACTATTACTTCTGCCACTAAGGAGCTTCATTGCCTGGAAGATGGGCTACTGGGCTACTGCTTAAGCCTGCTGAAAAGATTAAATGACACTGCAATTGTAAAACACACACAAACACACACACTCTGGTGAAGTCCTAGTAAATATTACCAGCATTATTACTGTTTTACTGGGTAAAATCCAAAACTCTAAATTTTATCTGATCTAATCCTTCCTTTTTCTTCCAAATCATTGCAGACTTTTCTCTCTCCTCTCAATTTACTTCACAGACAAATTGTCCTTCTCACAGTTCAAGGCAAATGCTCCATATTTTGCCATTATTATTATTATTTTAGTTGTTATTTTAATACCGCTAGCTTTGTTTATATTGATCACTCTGCCTCCCAGCTCCACCTGCTAGAACTCACAGCATTCAGGTAGGCTTCATGTGCTACTTTTTCTTTAAGAACTTCTTTGAGTTCTGGAAGAAGGGTCCTCGACCTTTGGAAAGCTCTTAACTTTTTGTTTATAGCTCTTTTTCTTTTACTGTGGATTATAATCACCTTTGCCTCATTATTTGTATATGCCTTTTATGTGTATAATTACTTTTCTTAAAACTGGAATCTTTTAGATTTTTGTCTACAGTCACAACACAACTCAGTAACTCCCACATAGTAACAAATGTATAGTAAAGAAATCCTAGTAACAAATGTATAATAATGAGATTCCTGCATCAGATAAGAAGAACATATATTATGGTTTACATTTTACAGATAAATGTGCTACAGTGAAAGATAAAATAAGTCATTAAAATGTGGTTTTATTCCCCCATTGGAAAATATTCTCTCTCGTTAGTCAAAAGCGCTTTTATATTTTTAGATATGCAAACTCTAAAGGTGGTTTTTGTAATCAATAGAAGTGTTTAATTGAAATATCAGAACCAGATTCCATATCTTCTTCAGCAAAAATACTATCATGTTGAATTAAAAAGTGAAATTAGATTTGTGTCCAGTTTTTGTGTTTGGTCACAAAGCATTGTTTTTGTTACTATAGTTTAGGGTTTTTTTTTAACTTTTTAAAATTGAATTTATTGGGATGATATTAGCTAATAAAATTGTAGGTTTTTAGTGTACAGTTCTTTGGTGTTTTTACAGCCTGATTGGTTGGTTGGTTGATTGTCTTACTCGCTTTATATGCATAACTGGCCCTACTTAAACCTACTGCATCTAAGTTCTGGGATTATGGTACGGCTATATATTTTTAAAGTTCTTGCCAGGTGACTTGAATGTAAAATCAGCTAAATAATTGTAAATAGAAAATACTGTGATGCTTTTATGTCTGAACCCATAAACTGAATCTAAATCCATTTTGAAAGGGAAAGAAATACATTAAAAATAACATGTATTTATTCTTGAAAATAAGAGCATTGAAGAGGACATAACTCATTTTGAAACACAAAAATTCTTACCTGATTCTTTTTTAATTGACTCTTGCTTTATAGTCATTTATTGTTTAAAGCACATATTATGCACAGCGCTTGGTGTTAGACACTGAGACAAATACGACAGAAAAAGTAGGAGACGTTATGATAACTGAGAAACCAAGTATCATCAGGAGTCCTTGGCAGTATACAATTAAGTGCTAAAATGACTCTGAACCAGTAAGTACTAACCATCATCCCTGTATGGCAGAAAGCTGAAGTAAAGGGGCAGATGAAACTGTTACTTGACCTTGGCTGGGAGGATATATAGAATGTGTGTAAGGGCAGTTATTCAGAATTTGTATCTCTGAGCAAAGACAAGAATGTACGCTGAGTTTTGGTTGCTCAGTAAGAAACTATGCTGAGAAAACTATGTTTATGAAGAAACTTAAATAATGAATGAAGGGGTTCCGACACAATAAAAACCTTTTTAAAAGAGGTACTGTTTTGAAAGCTTATTTAAAAAGACTTTGCCCTAAACACATCAGGACAAATAAAATTAAGGAAATAATCAATCATTATTCTTGGCATTTTATATGCCTCAAAGGATGTTGTGAATATAAACCCAAATGCTCCAGTCAACCAAAAACTATTCTATTGTTTCTGCAAGGTAACTCCACCTGAGAGTGTCCGTGGAATTATGCTCATACGTAAACAATTCTGCCCATTTTCTGTGCCTAGCAATTTCCTCATATGTGCTCTCAAACACACGGATGCTCTGAGTTTTCATTTGATGCCTGTAATTTTCCTCCACACCATAATAGTTCTTCATGTTTTGATTGGTGTCTAGCACCTTCCTACACTGGATGGTCACACTGATGAGCTCTCTCTTTGATGAGTCAGAAAGTTTTGTTTCAATTTTACTCAGCTTAGGCTCATTTATGTAACCAGGGGTTATTTATTTCAAACTCTTATATTATTTTTTCTCGAGAAAACAGCTTGTCCTTAGTCTCATGCCCAGTTAGCGGCAAAATACAAAGTAAACCTTATGTCTTAAAACCCCCATCCCTGTGATATTCCTACCATGCTGTAAGAGCAGCCAATGTCTTTCTCAACGTAAAATGAAAACTCAGTATCAACTTCAGGCATTTATTTTTTTATAATTAACTGAGTTAATACATGTAATAGACTAGTATTATATGATATATAGTACATACTCTAAATATTATAGTTGAAGATATCATTGTGCTTTCACTAATAGGGCGTATTTATATACGTTTTGTTATTAAGAAGCTTTAAAGCAAATTATTAGCTAATACCTATAATAAAGAAAAATGTATTTTATTGTGAAATTCCTAGGTGCTACAAACTAGACAGAGTGATTTACATCTAGTATTTTTTTCCATCATTATATTAAAGGAAAATGGTAATAATACCATCTTTATTTTACAAGTGAGAGAACTGGGGTACAGAGAGATTAGATCATTTTCACAAATCATAAAGCTAGAAAGTGGGCGAGCTAGAATGCAAACTCTGGTAATATGCTGCTGCTCTCTCTTCTTAACCTCCACCCCATAACAAGTACTCGGGAACTGTTGAATCGATGAATTGTCTATAGCCAAAGTAAAATAGTGTTATATGTATTCCTGATGGAGGAAAATTTATGATTTATTTTTTCTACTCCTATTTTTAATATAATTTGTGTTTATTATTGACTTATTTCTGTTGTCTCTTTTTCATGAGTGAAAACTGACCTAACAATAGGTTGGGTTTATCATGTAAAAGTACAAGAGTGCCATATTTGAAGCACTGTTTTAAAAATATGTGCAATTGGGTTGTCAAAATTCATGAATGAAGAGAAGACTTGCACTGTAGGTAGGAAAAGTAACTAAAACAGCTAACTTAAAAAGTTGCCATAAATTCCTCAGTGAACTTTATGTCATTTTTTAGCATTATATTAACATAGATTTTAATGCTCCAATTTGGGCACACAAGCCCTATAGTGATATTTTTGAAAGTACATAGAATATTTTTAAAGTACACATTGGACAATAGTCACAATGGTTGCCCCTGGTTACAGGGCTAAGGAGTTCATGTGTCTACAGTTAGAAAACCATTTTCACTGTATATACATAATTTTGCTAGAAAGTGTTATGAATATGGATTAATTTTTAAAAAGTAATACAAATGGCTCAATAATTATTCTGTAGTCTGTTGAGCATAGGCAAAACGAAAGATTCCAAACACTTAAATTCCCTATATAACATAAACTCGCATGTCCTGAGCATGCGCAAACACGCTACTCACTGAGTTTTAGTAAACTACATAGTTATTGCCAGGAAAACATTCAACAACATGTCTTCCCCATGTAGCTCAAACCGTGAGAGAATTTTTAATTTTTTTTAAAAATTCACTATTAGAAAACTTTATTGAGGTTATAACATAAACCTAGGGCTCTGAAACCTGATTCAGGTTATATGAACTTTGAAAAATGTGGGCTTTTATATCATAATATGAGTATACTTAATGCATTCATACATTTGAGGTGAATAATTTTCTTGTAAAAATTAACCTCATGTATTTTAGGGCACACTTTCCCATTGTGATCATCGTAGCTTCCATGCTTCCAGTAGATTTTGGAAAAAGAACAGAGGTGGAATTATTGTATCTCTTAATGGTTGTTTGCTAAGTGAGCTTCCAGTGATGTTACAATGAGGTATGTGAATTATCTGAAAATCTTGGCACGTAGGGAAATGTGTTTACTTTATATACGTTAATCTCTAAGACATTTCTATTTTAATTCTGGGTGCCATGTTCACATTAATCAACCAATTAGTTTCTGTGCCCCAAAGAATCTGTGCATAAGATTAGCATTAATTAGAGTGTTATCTGCTTCGTGATTTTTGTTTGCAATTATTACTTTTTGTGTTGTATTGTAAGCACGTGTTGATCATTTTACCAAAAAATGTGTACAAGTTCTTATGCTTAGTTTATACATTTGTCAGTAACATTGTTCTATAAATCATTCACATCGATATAGCAGCCAGTATCAATATATGGGAGCATAATTCTACATAAAAGCCCATGATAAATCTGAAATGATCTCTCTCAGTAGTTAGTAAAAATGTTGCAAAACATAATTACTTAGTAAGTTTAATAGATGATGATAATTTTTAGCTAAGGGTAACATTTTAAAGTATGATGGACTTTATAGATCCATAACACCAAAAGACTAAGGTTTTCATGTACCAAAATCTAGAGTACATATCTGGTAGAGAAATAACCTGAGTTTTTGGTATGTTTTGATGTATAGGTATATATAGTCTCACAAATATACCAGATACATACTCATATATATCTGACAGTGCAGTTAAATGGAAAATTTACTGAACCCTGAGAGAGTTCGGTAAATCTAATCACCTTTTCATAATGGTCATTTGGAGAATTTATCTTGGGCACAGGGAAGGCATTCATTCAGCCGCCCTTGAGTACTTCCGTGTTAAGGGTACTGCACCACGTCGGCACCTGCTGCTGAGCCCATGTTACTAAGACACCTGGTTCTTTAATTTCAGTGTGAAATGTTCAGCCCTTGATCACTCTGAATTTAACTGAAGAGTAAGGAGAGCCCCATACGGTCACAAAGATAAAAGCAATATTAATGGTATACTGGCCACTTCCTTTTAATAGCCTAGAATTGATTTATTGTATGTTTTTTATCCAAACCATTTATGAACCTATTATATTTTCTGCCCGTGTTACTTCCATGAGTACTCTACCTAATAAATCAAGTAGTATGGCACTTCCCATTATTTATCCTAAATTTATCTCTTTTAAACTTCAAAGGGTGCCCTTAGACCTTGTGTAATTGAAGTTTGTGGAAAGCTTGGCTTTCACACTCTCCACCTTCTTCATGATTTAATGGATGTCAGAGTTTCCAGATTGAAGATTCTAATCTTTAAGGTCTTCCCGTACAAAGCTCTTCTATTTCGTTAATGATAGTTTTGTTGTCTTTCTGTGAGCGGTTTCTAGTTTTATTATATTTCTTTGAGGTAATGCAGTCTGCATTGTGTGAGAACAATAAAGCTTGTGGTTCATAGACGTTCACAGTAGAAACACTGAGTATTTCAGGATATGAGCCCAATCTGGCCCTTTTCACCAACCAAGAGGTCTTTAACTTATGCCCAATACCTCTTGAGTTTATTTTGCTTTCATCAAAAATTGGGCATTTAGAAGAGTTGACTTTTAAGTTCCTGTCTGGCTCTAGATCTCAGAAATGAAATTACAAAATTGTTATTTTTAAAAAGATAAACACTTTTTGGTGTGGTTAGTGAGACAAGAAATACAATGAAATGATTTAGAAAAAGCTTTGTCTGGTAATTGATATGGAAATAGCCATGCAGTGTTATATACTAACATAGAAACCCCCTGATACCTTCTTGACCACCATGCCCAGTCCATGTCACCTCATTGTCACTTTCTTTAAGTGTCTCAGAGAGAACTCAGTTTTCCTGCTTCTCTGTTTATGTTGTTTACCCACAATTTGATGAAACAATTTTCTGCAATATTTGGTAATTTTTTTAGTGATGCATTTCAATACTGATTGAGGTAATTGGGAAAAATCCATCTGTAAAAGCAACTAAAATCTAATGACCTCGAGGTGTTTACATTCCAGAGTGGGACTCGAACAATAAAAATCTGAATAACAAAAATATTTAATGTGGCTGATTGTAATGATGCTATAGAGAGAACAGTGTAGAGAAGGGGGTGTTATTGGCTTAAAAGTTGTATCTTTCTCACACAAGAGGCAGACTGTTGATGGCTGGGGTTTTGTCCCTTACTGTGTACCTTGGAGCATCTAGTGAGTTCTCAAAAAATTGGTTGCTGTGTGGGTATTTTCCTTCAACCTGCTGTTACACTTTGATAGTGAAGAGACGTTACAGAAATGTATTTCTTAGGGAAAAAAAGAGAGAACTTTCATTTCTCATTAGATAAGGTACAGTTCAGAAAATGAAAAAAAAATAACTAGTTTTGAGTGATACATTTTTCATTTT
Source organism: Mormoops blainvillei (assembly GCA_004026545.1). NCBI lineage: Eukaryota > Metazoa > Chordata > Mammalia > Chiroptera > Mormoopidae > Mormoops > Mormoops blainvillei. The sequence continues at coordinate 304,059 of PVJD01000482.1, forward strand.
CATCACTGATATAGTTGACAGTTATGTGGAAAAAAAGACATATGCCGTGAGACAAATCCCTAAAAACACATATGAGGCTATTTTAAAGTACAGCTCAGCCTGCAATTGCATTTGGATTTCAGCATTGCTTTCTGCTTGCTTTGTTTCTGATAGCTTTCCTTTTCTGCAAGGTAAGAGACACTCTGACCAGAGGACTGTTTCATTTCATAAATATTTTTGTTCAGATGATGCTTAAATGCTGTTGAAAAACTCCCATCCTATCTGAAAATCTGTGTTTGAAGTTTTCCTATTCTCTCTTGCTAACTTTGTATCATTTTTCATTCATGGAGCTTTGAGGTGATTGAAAAGAGATAATTTTCCTTACTGTTTAAATTATTTTTGATTTGAAAGAAATACTCTGCATGAATGCACATTACAATGACAGTTCTCTTTTAAAATTTGTTATGGAACTTACATGCACATGTGTTCTGTTGTATACAGTTATTACCTTTTTCCCCATTGGATGTCATATTTTATATGCAATCATCAGACACTTTTCATACACAAGTGGTCGTTAGCAGTGTGCTCTCCAGCTGTTCAGGACTGTTAAATAAAACTAGTACCCCCGGTGGGAGTGGGCCTGACTGGCTTCCTGCATGTTCAAGAATTGCTGGCTTAGAATTGCCAGAAAATGAGCACTGTAAGGCTGCCTGACCCAGTAGCTCTATTTCCAAGTTCTGTATCTTCTTCCTGTGTGACACAAAGGACAGGTGCAATAATATACATTTTGGGCAGAGGAAGATCATTTTTTTCTGACTTCTTTCCATATACTTAGCATTATAAGCACAGCACTCTTTGAAGTACCTCACATTTTTATGTGTACTAGAAACTACCAGAACTAAGGTCATATTTGCAAGTCACAGAACTTTATTTGGTCTCAAAATCCTCTTTGGAAAATGAAGAATTGAGCTGGAGGATTCCTGTCATTTATTTATGAGTTTTACAAAAATAGAATGAATCTAGGTAAATATTTTAAAAATATGCAGATACAATATAACTCTGACATTGGAAGGGTTTTTTTTTCCCTAATAAACTGTATCTTATGTTTTTGTGATTAAAATATAGGAAGCAATGTTTGGTGTTTCATTAATACTGAGAGCTGCCATATTACAACCACCAATGAATGCCTCTTTTGTTCTAGAACTTTTACGTGCTGGGCACCTGAAGAGGAGCAAACCAGTGCCTGTATCCAAAAGTTTACATTAGCAGATTTACAGTGAACTGTGATTATCAATGTTAAAACTAAAAAGGGTTTAGAAGGGTGACCCATTCTCTAATCAGAACCTAGAGTGCTTTGGCTAAAGCGTGTCTCTGATTCTGCACGTTCTCATCCATCCTCATGCATTTCAAATTCTGCGACCTACTGCGACATCTTTAGCACCAGCAGAGCTGTAGAATCCGATATGGCTGTCTGTGAGCATGTCCCCTCTTCCCTCGTGCTCCTGTGTTCTTGCTACTTGCAAATTCTCGGGTATGTTGTTCTTGATCGGCCATGTGTAGTCCTGCCTACAGCATTCAGAAGCTAAGAAATTTTGGTTACCAATCATTCACCACATCAAGTGAATATATTATGTCAAAGGTCAACTCTGACTCATGAGATTGGGCTATTGCTGACATTTTCTAGATTCTTCATCCTGACTGAAGTTTCAAATGGGGCTCCTTGTTTTCCCTGCCTGTCCTACCTCAACCTATTCTTACCAAGTGATATTGTGTCACTATTCTGTGCAAACATCTCACATGGTGTAAAAACCAAAGACTTTGCAAGAGCTGGCAAGACCTCTCTGTCATCTGTTCCCCATTCCCTCTCTAAACTTGTCTCTGTCCCATGACTCACCATTTCAGCCATCCTGGTTTCTAGCTGACCCTAAAACATTCTATCATGCCCCTGCTTTGGGTGAAGTCTTTGCATTTTAATGTCCCTTCTGAGTGGAAAGATTTTCATATACACATATACGTGTATCTTATTACATATATGTATATATGCAAAGGCCAGCTCACCTTCCTTCAGGTCTTTACTCAAACATAACCCCTACAGGAAGCCTTTTATTGACAAAACCCTCTTTTAAATAGAATTTTGTTGTCACTCCCTTTGCTGCTTTCCAGTTTTGGTGTTCCCTAAACACTTCTCACACCCAACGTACATAACATACATATATTTTATGTATTCCGTTTCTTTATTATTAGTATCCTCCCAAGGAAATCAAACTCTAGATGACAGTGCATTTACTTGTTTTGTTTCTGCTTTGTTACTTTTTTATTGGGTTTTTTGCTTGAAACTTCCAACGTAAGCTGTGTGCTGGCGAGAACGCTGATTTGTTTAGCTCCCTGTCCTCCCAACCCTCCTGTGTTGGTTACATAAATAAATGAATGATTCTGTTAGGTTTCTAGATGTTGATCTGTCCTGGAGATTTCAAGGAGAATAGATCACTTCTTCGTTCTTCTTTCTCCCCACTGCTACTCTGACACCCCTCAGCATAGTGGGCCAGGAATGAGGGACAAGGGTGCTTACAGATGCTCTTACGGGGCAGCTCCCCTGAATTGGCAGCTCTGACTGTCCTTGAGTAGACAGGTGATGAAGGAGACTCCTTCCTAAATTAAACTGCATCGGAGCTACCAATATTTGCTGCATGCTGGCAGATATATCCCAGTTTCAACCTCAAAATATAAAGTCAAATGCTGATAGTTCCAAATGTCTCATATGCTTGCTGGCAGCTAGACCTTGATGGTAAGATGAAACTAAAAAGAGCTTTCCATAAACCTTCAAAAGTTGAAACAAACTGTCCAGAGCTAGTCAGTTAGCTAAATTGATTGCTGCTTTATAGGATTTGTATATTTTGCCTGGGCCTTTTCTGTCAACATTCTTTATGTCTAATATGAATACTGACTAGTACAGGGACTACTTACAAAAGTGGCAATGAAAGGCCGAAAACAACCTGCTTTCCCACTACCGTGGTGATTTATAAGTGGCATACTCAGAATCGATTGCCTAGAATAATTCTAAACAATATATAAAGGTCAGGAAAGTACAACTTTGACAAGTATGTGTCCTGTCCTTACCATGTACCTAGAATAATAGTTGGGTTTTTATATGTTAAGTCAAGTGCAGTGTTTAATATGCTTGTTCATTAAGAAGACTTCGTTTATTCAAAGGTCAGATTTTTGAGGAGAAAAAGATCACGATCACATTTTATATGTCTTATGCAAGTTTTTTTCTTACCTTAATTGATTCATAAATAAAGCTTGCTCATTTTAGACAAAATAAAAACTTTACTTTTTAATACTATATAAAAATTGCCATCAGGATATGAGAATACTGTCCCACGTTGCAGTATGTTAAAATAAGTTTGTTTGTTCTTTTTTTAAGGTGGTCATTTCTAATGTTCAGTGAGACAAGTCAGTCAATTCCTAATTATTTACCGAGTTTATGTTCTGTCTTAGATGTAGGGGTAGGGTGTGGAGGTGCATGAAAAGAGAGATAAAAAAAATTACAATGAATTTATAATTGAGATAGGAATTTTAAAAACCGTATGCTTATAAAATAATCTCTAAAAATTTACATAATTGAGCACCAAATATATGACTCAAACCACAGGGGGATTTAGGGCGTTTTGAGAATATTCATTAGGGCATTGCATTCCTTCATCATCATCAATGTCCCTATGGGCCCAATTAGCCACCTTGTCAAGATTTCTCCATCATAGAGCCATATAGCATTATAATAATAAGGACCTGCTATAGACTGAATGTTTGTATCCGTCGAAGATCAATATTGAAACCTGCTCCCTGATGTGAAGTTGTTTGTAGGCGGGGCGTTTGGGAGGTGATCGGGTCATAATGGCGGAGCCCTTGTGAATGAGACGTGCGCCTTGAAAAGGTGGACCTCAGAGAGCTCCCTTGCCACTTGCCCATGTGAGGACATAGTGAGGAAATGGGCATCTGTGAACTAGGAAGTGGGCTATCACCGAGCACTGAATCTGCTGGGGCATTAGGCTTGCACTTAGCAGCATCCAGAACTGTGAACAATAAATGTGTGTTGTGTAAGCCATTCAGTCTAACGTATTTTTATTATAGCAGCTCAGAAGTAAGAAGACAGGATCTTTGCAATCAGCTTATCTCCACCTACCCTCCAGCGCTTTTTATAAACCATTATTAAACTGTTTTGCGATTTCACCTGTATTTTTTACAATTGCTAAAAGGTAGATTACATCCCCAGTTACTCATTGTCCAACATCAGTGTTTGTTTAAAAGGAGTTTGGTGTTTCCCCGCATTGTATATAGATCATGAAGGTGATTCATCATGTTTTTTCAAGAGTGCATCTCAGAGAAAATGAACTATTACTTGAGCACAGTTTTGGATAACATTGGGTTTAAATAATTTAACATATTTACTTAATAACAAATATCACTTGAAATACATGAGTATACAATAATAAGTTTATGCACAAATGATAAGTGAACAAGCATTAAATGTTTTTCATTATTAAACTTTATATTTTTACTACAGTTCTAAATTTGTATTAACTACATCTTTTAAACTCTGGCCTCACCCTGACCGGGTAGCTCAGTTGCTTGGACTGTTGTTCCCAGGCTCCAGGGTCGTGGGGTCAGGGCATGTGCAAGAAGCAACCAGTGAATACATGGAGAGATGGAATAGCAAATTGATCTCTCTCTTCCTCCGCATAAATCAATAAATTAAAAATAAGTGCAAACTCTGGCCTTGTTTTATTCTGATAGTAATTTCAAAGACATGCTAGTTCCATCTAGCTAATAACCACCTAACTTATTAAACAAGTGGTTCATTAACTAGTACTGGCCATTTTGTAGAATCATAGAGGAGAAAAAATGTTATAGTATATAATTATCTAAGTAACATTTGAGCATTAAGCCAGTTTAATCAAATGTTTATTCATAATTACAAAATGAAATATCTACAGAATCACTTCCTTTTCTTTAACTGGACTTTCCTTTGTAGACGTTATTTTATACTGAAAGTAAGTGACATGTTAAGAAGTATATAGAGGCATTGCATATTTTCAGTAATTAATTTCATATCTTCTTAATTATCCTCAATATGTGCTTGAAAAAATTATTTGATTACTTGATTTTGAATTATTTGCAAACTTCAGAGTCCCGTCAAATTTTATTTTTTATAATTGTTATTGTTTATTGCTTTAGTGTGTTCTATAAGATTGTTCAACAATATACGAAAAGAATCAAACAAAAGTAACTCAAAATATGCATTTAGTTTTCAGTTGGTAAGATTATATACAATAGTAATATGAATTTTCTAATCCTTAAATACTTATTCATATTAACTTATTAGCTTTAAATTGAAAAGGCAGGAACTCTACAGAAAGGGTAACTCTAAGCACCCTTTACACATTTTACCAAGATGTGAATTAGACCCTCTTCTGTGGAAGAATATAAATTGTGAGAGCACCTTAATTTTAGGAAGAAAATGTGGGCATAAATTATTTAACTTAAAATACCTGACATTGTATACTAGAAATAAGAATTTTGCTTGTTAATAGAATTAATAAATACTAATTTTGCTTGTTAATACAATTCAGGCTGCCAGCTGTTTTGAGGGTGGCTGGGGGAGCAACAAAAATTAGAAAAATCTCACCAACATGAACTACAGTGCAGTGATTGCTTGGGGAGGGGCAGTGGGGAGAGGTAGAGGAAGGTAGGGGGGATAAATGGTGATGAACAGAGAGTTGACTTGGGGTGGTGAACACACAATACAGTGTATAGATGATGTGTTGTAGAATTGTGCACCTGAAGCCCGTATAATTTTATTAACCAGGGTCACCCAAATAAATTTAAAAAAAAAGAAATATGAATTGTATTAATGAAGTTCTAGGTTTTATACTATTCACTGGATTAAATTTGTGGTTTAGACCTAAGATTCAAATAGTCAAAGGTCCAAATCCTTACTTATGCCTACTTAGAAATTATTTAAAAAATTTTTAAATAACATATAAAAACTATGACATAATAGTTAAATAAGTCTGTTGATAAATTTAAAAATGTTCACCAACTGACTTAGGGGTTCCAATGAGCAAGATATGGCTTGTATGAAAACCGCCTTAGGGATTCAAATAGCACATTTCTAGAAAGTACATCTTACTGAAGTGACTATTAAATGTCTTCATAACAGGAAATTTTTTAGAAAGATCTCACAATTACCAAGCCAGTAATGATACCATTTGTTCACACTTAATCTATTATGTTAAGATGTTCTGTTATGTAAGCATGCTCCTTACTTAATAAGAAATGCTTAGTCATCAACAAAGGAATTAAACACTTGTGCTAGGCAAAATTCTCATAAATAAAAAATACATTATCTTGAATATGGAGCTAAACCAACAAGTACTGTTTTATTTCAAGTTATGCATGCACAGCTTGTAGCAGGAAGTTGGGATGATTTTGTTTGATTTCAGTGAACCTCCGGTTAGGGAACCTCATCGAATTTTTAAGAAAACCTATGGCTTTAGTTAAGCAGGAGGCCAGAGATGGGCCAGCCTTATAGTTGCCTGATACAGGGACTCTGTGCTGTTCAAGAACCCAGGTTCCCTCCGGCTCTTTTATCTAATTCGAGTTTTAATCCCTCCAGTGGTCAGGTCTCTGATAATGGTAAGCGTAGTCGGTAGCAACCTAGGCGATCTGCTCTCTTGTTTTTGACTAGCAGATGGGAAAGAGATAGAGAGAGTGAGACAGGGATGTCATGAAGAACAATTGTAGCGATTCTCTCAGAACCCTATCCTTGAATCAATCAGGAGTTTGCAAATGTGGGTGCTGTTATTAAGTCTTCTCTGGAGCAATGTAAATTGACAAGGTGGGAGTGGAGTATAAACATCTAAATATGAGATTATTTAGGAAAGAGAAAAAAGGAATAAATGATGGCTAGCTAGTGGATGTTTTCTTCCAGTTTCTAAGCTTGTTCTAGTAATATGCCTAGAAACTGTGTATGTTGGTATTGGGTATGTTTGGAGCTTCACTGAGTTGATCTTGAGGTGAAATTAGATCAGGCATTCATTTTAACACTCGTTTTTCCCCAACTGGTCAGCGAACAGAAAATTTTTAGGGTTCTCTTAGGTATTTTCATTAGCTTGAAATTTATCAAAGTTCTTAAAATATCTAGTTATTTCTGTCCTCCTCGTTCATGGTTAGCCCAGGAAATACCCATCGTCTTGTTTGGAAATGCTAGAGAGAAGATATTTGTGTTATCATGTTTATTACTCAGGTGTGCCCAAATACTTAATTACTGACTGGACTATGATGAGCCTTTGAAGTAATTCAGATCCGATGTAACTCTAATAACTGACTGAAGAGCCAGAGCTCTCTGTAGTTGGAGCACCGCGTTCCGCCTGGCCATCCGAAAGGTTTGCATTTATATGGTCAGTGTGGACCTTAGGGTGCTGTACATCTGTTTAAGTTCTAGAGACTCTACGATCAATTAGGGACTGAAAAATGCTCTCTTGCACCACCATTATTAATTACAGAAATTACATCCTGAACCTTATGTTTCGTTAACACTATTTGGTCTTAACACCCAAGGATCTCATGCCCATGGAAATAAGGGAGCCTATTTTAACTGCAGAATCCCTTATCAGCAAAATCCCTAGCTTGCAGAGAACAACCTCTACAATACTTTTGAAAGATATTGGTGTGCCATCATCCATGTATTCCTCAATACCCAGGTTAGAAAAGCATTTTTTATACTCTCCTAAGAGATGTAAGGACTAGGGTGAGTGAATTACACATGATAATTTCCCTAATTAAATGTAACTTTTTAATACAGAAAATATCAAAGAGTTTTAGGCATCTCCAAGTCTTTATTAAGTTCATATTTTAATTAGCTAAGCAAGCAACAAAGCAAACTCCATTATCATGTGCAGAGGTTAGTACAGTAATTCTAAACTTTATGAGAAGGATGATTATATTAATACACATTGCATATAAAATTATGTTCCGTTATTATTTGTTTAGTACTTTGAAAATTTATTTCTATGCTTATTTTCTAGAGTTTGCTGATACAAATCCATAAATTCTTGGGTTGTTTTCATGCTTAATCATCTCTTCTAGAATTTGAGTTTGTAATTGTCTCCTTGGGGCATGTTGAGTTCTGCTTCTAATTTAGATCAGGAGATAATTAGAAGTGGTGGAGGATGGGCATAATAAGAATAGCTTTTCTTTATAAAGTAACTCTCAGATGAGTTTGTAATTGGATTTTAAACAAAAGCAAAAAGGGCCTTCTTGGACTCAGAAGGAAGAAAAGGCAGCTTATGCAAACGGTAAAGACTCAGGGATGTTTGGGAGTTTGGGGGACACTGAGCCCCCATGATAGAATGTGATATTCTGTCACATTACCCTGCTCCAATATTCAGAGTCTTACTTGTTCTCAGCCAATTCCCTAACTTTCAGACTCTGGCAGTAATGAGACTGTGTATACAACCAACTTTTAAATTTTATAATTGGGAGGATCAAACTTTTGAGTTTAGCCCATTGCCTTAGGTAGGTCCACACTTGTAGAAAGATTATTTCATCAGTAATAAAATTCCCATGGTTTCCCCTCTGGGCCTTAAGCCAAAATTTAGGGCTATGAGCTTGTTACTCATTTTCTTCAAGCTGTCAGTACAGTTTGATACAACCAATTTACCTTCACAGTTCACATATTCCTCACGCCATTTACATTGTTTTCTCAGAATAACCACCTGATTCCTCAAAGCTTTGTGCACAATGGGCATTTTACTCTAGGTTAAGTCATAATTTAATTAGCTGTTTTGCTACTGCGCACCGAGGGATGATGAAATTTCATTTTTAATTTCAGGTGGATTTTTTGGAGGGAACCATTAGCTCTACTAAAACTGATAATAAAGTGAACATTTCTTCTATTGCCCTGAGGTTTCCAGTGGTTGCCTACAACCACTTCTACCAATTTATGTCATTTCAGATTTTGATGCATCAAGTTTGTGAGGCCAAATTCACATGTGTGTTTCCTAACTGCAAAGGAGGCTGAGATCTGTGCTTTGGAATTTTTCCTTGGGATTCAGAATTATAAAGCAGACCATTCAATAAATTGGAAAGATATTTCAAACAAACTTGTCAGAAAAAAATAATGACAAATATGTGATACAGTGATTCTTATTTTTCCTTTGGGCATTGCCTGATCATTTTTTTTTTACTTATTTTTAATGTGGTTCTCATTTAAAAAAATTAATTGATCAAACTACTTGGTCCCTTTGAGGTATTAATCATTAATCATGTATGTTGCATGTATTTTTTAAAAATATGCATACTGTCCTTTAAAAGGGGTCAAAGACTTTTAAAAACATCATCTATCATTGTGACATGAGATTTTTATAATTACCTTTGGTTAATTTTGATTTATATTTCATTAGAATACTAACTTGCTGTGTTGTTTTTTTCTCCAAATGTCATTGTAAAAGTACCAAAATCATCTTTTTTTTTACTGATGTGAAATTAATGTATATTTGGAAATATAGGTAAAGCCTATATTTGTCAGTTACTTGTTTTATGTTTTCCTGTAAACAAAGCAAAAATCTTAGTAGTTCTTTTGCTATTGAGTCTCCCAGTCAGTTGGCCTAAACAAGTTCTGTGGCCAGGGTGAATGACAGTGGAGTGACCGTGCGGGTGCCATTAGCTCTACAGGAAGGCTTTTCTCCTCAGAGGTTCATGGCGAAGAGTATAGAACTGCAGTGCTAACAGAAAGGGCGAGTGGTTATTTAGAAATGGTTATTTACTTATTTGTTTGGAATCTCTTCCATTAATTTATGGCCGACTATTCTTTGTTCTCTTGTTCGGTTTTTATTTTAAACTCTGAAAACATTAAACAATAATCTCACTTTTATATTTACCCTTGTGGGGATGTGGAATTTGTGTTGACATACCTAGACTATGAGGATCTAATTTCATCTCAAATAATTAATTTCATAAGCAAATTTGGCTGAATATATGTATTTTTCCATGTTTTAAATTAGTACCAACTTTTTGTTTTTTAATTTAGGGAAGTACTATGAGTATTTAAAAAATCAAATAAGCCAAGATCACTAAGTCATCAAAAATACCACAGATGATATTTTATTGTAAATATTGCTTTTAAACCAAAAATGAAGACATTCTTTCAAAAAGGTATATTGAATTAGTGCATTCCAGTGAAAACCAAGGTGGAAAAAAAGATAGACGGTTAGGCAGACTCTTAGGATAGACTCTCTAACAACTATGCTCTGCATACTGTTTCTTTAACCTGACGAAACAGAGAGGCAGCTGCCCGCCACCGCAAACGCCGAACGCCTGGGGCAAGTGCTAGGGCAAAAGGAAAGCGGTTTCGTTCAGGTGCCGCCCAGCCTGGGAGAACGGTGGGCTCCTGTCTCAAACACCATCTCAGTCTTCTCACTCAAGCCCACAGTTCTTACAGAGATAAAGAAGGAAGGACTTTTCTTTCTTTCTTTTTTTCCTATACAATTATCTTGCCAGCTTTTGGCAAGTTCAGGCCCTTTCCATTCGTCTTTCTAACGTTTGGTGCATTCAGTGTTAGAGCCACCCCCTGCTGCCATTTTGGCCAATGGGAGAGATTTCCCAGTGCTCTCAATGACTGTCAAAGTAACATTTCTTACATAAGGTGACTTTTTGGGCTCCTCTAAACCCGAATATTCTTGCCTCTACCTTCTCCAACATACCTTGAGTGCCAGTTTTTCCAGCAAGTGTTTGGAGGCATTATTACAGAACAGAACTCGCTAAGCTTTATCAGTCGCATCTTGCAATGTGAAGGAGATTTTCAATATTTTCCGGAGGTTCAGTTCACTGTGTTACCGGACAGAGACTAAGTGTATGCATGAGAGTGTACAGAGTATTCAGAGACTCAATGGAATGTTTTAGAGAGTGTATGAGATGTTTTAGGGAATTTGGTGTGAGACTGAGTCTGGAGTGTTGGGGTTTTGGATCAGCTAATGCCAGTACTAATCCTTGGAGAAATAGTTTACCCTATAATGACTCATTTTTTGCATTTATACAATTACTGATTTGGGTTAGTTTACTCCAAGTTCATTTTGAAGTTTACGCTTTTATGAAAATAGCTTAGAAATGAGAAAAAAAAGGATATTCATAAAAAAACTTGGCTAACATTGTAAGCTTGCATATGAATTAATTAGCAAACATATGCTTAAAGCCTACTTTTTTTCAGGATGTTAGCCAGATCCTGATTTCAGTCTGCATTTTTCTCTAAACTTACACATTTTTGTTTAGAGTGCTTTCCATGCTTCAGATTTTGTTTTTGCTTTTTTAATCTAAATATAAATAATTCTAGGTTATGTTAGAATTTTGTGGGTCTTGATTGAGAGCAATTTTCCTCCTACTCCTCCAGGTAACATTTGGTAACATGTGGAGACAGTTTTGTCTGTAACAGTTGAGTCACGGCGGTGCTACATGTGCCTCATGGAGGGAGGCCACGGATGCTGAACACTCTTCCTTTAATAGGCTGCGCCCCTCAACAAAGAATTAGCCGATCGAAAACATCAATAGCACTATTTTTTAAAATCTCTGATAGAAATGTACTATGAGTAAAACTTGATGCATTTGCCAGAGACCAAATTTGCCATTTCTTTTCAGTAATAACTATGCAAAGATTTTTGACTACACAGATATATGTTTTAAAAGGATGAGGCGTTAAATTTAATCAAATCGTAATAGGGAGAGATTTGTGTTATTTCTACAATCACGTTTATGCGTCGATTTTCTTGGAAAAAAACAACCCAACATATATTCAAAAGATATTTGCACTAGAAATGATAGTGCAGACGCTTAGAGGACTAGTCCTATCAATAACCCTCCACAGAGTACACTTAGCTGACATACAAATTGAGAAATGCAAGACGTTGGCCTCAGTCCCAAGGTCTAATAGATGTATGAATTTGATACTCTTGTTTATCTGGAATCAAAGAAAACATCTGAATGCCTACCAAAACATTCTGGAGAATAAGTATAATTTTGTTTCGAATCTAAATTCTCACAGAAGAGGAAAGATTACTTGTACGATACTTTAAAAAATAGAAAGTATTAGTTATGTCCAGAGTTTCCAAAATAATTTCAACCTAGTAGTCGCTCCTACTTTGTGCATCTATCAGTGCTACCATTTTTAAATACTTATTTATTTTATATTTAATTTTTTGTCTTCTGATTTTAAGAAACCCCCAAATGTAGCACCCATATTGAGTGTTCTTCAACCTTGAAAATCATATGCTAACAATAATCCTAATTTATTGCTTAAAAAACAGTTTCCTGATTCTCATTAGCCTTGGGAAACAGAAAAAAAATTATCTTTTAATGACTTACATAATGAACATTTGAATGTTACTTGGTCTTTGCAGTATAAAAATGCGATAACTAAAGTCTATGTTTTTACTAAACCTGGTTACCTATTAAAAGTTATTACACATAGATACCCTCTTCTTTTTCACTTGCTAAAATAACTAAATTCATTCAGTATGATAAATCTTTTTTTTAAAGCATAACATAAAATAATTACAGTTACTGTTGCATAAAAAGAGTATGATTCTCACTGATATAATTTGGAGTGATTAAATGGAAGGCATACTAGTACCTGGACAATGTAAAATGATAAATGAAAAATGCTGAAGTCAAAATCATAACCTCTAATTTCCAAGATATTTGGGTAGTGAACCCCTGCTATGACTGATCCCAGTAGGAGCCACTTCATGCTGCAGGGGAGACTTTCCAAAAGATAGGCATGCTCAGCCTGATCACCTCACTGAATTACAGGTATGAATTAGATTATGACATCAGTATAAGGAATGTCATTTTAATGGGTAGGCTTGAAAGTGAGAATCCAAACTGTTCTTTGAAGTAAAGTAAAAGTTAGAGAAGCAGAGAAAGCTTTTACATTGTTTCAAGCATTATATTCACCAGGAGAAGCACTACCCATGATAAATATAAAAGACTATGAGGAAGCGTCCCTGTCTTTGAAAAGAGTGAGGTTATTCCTTCTTTGTCTCATTTGATTTGTTGCGAACAGAACGTTGATCCACAATGTGCTAAACATTGCTCTGTTATTGTGGTTGCAACAAAGAACAATAAATATTAGTTTCTTCTATTCTTTTACAGTGTATTTCAGGGATAGATGATAAACAGTTAGACAATAGATAAAAATAACAATAACATAACTGTGAGATCAAATCTGTGTGAAAGAAAAGGATGAGGTGAATGAGTGAGAATGTCTTTGAGGGCTAGTTTTAAGTAGAACTGTCAGGAACTTCTGAGGAGATGATGTATGAGTTGAGACTTGAGAATGAGAAATGTGAAATATGTGAAATGTGGTCAAAACTCTCCACACAGGAAGTAAGTTCTTACCCTCCTTCCGCCGCTACCCTCACTGGCTCGCACACAAAAGCAAGAAATCTTTTGGACCTGATGCATACATTATCACCTTTCTTTGTGATGATCACATCACAAGTATATGCATATGTCGACACTTATCAAAATGTGTACATTAAATATGTGCAGTTTTAAAAATATATTTAATAGGTGTCAATAAAGTTAATTTGAAATGAAAGAAAGCATAGTTAAAGCGTATGTTAATGGTTGGGGAAGGTGGGTACACTCCTGAGAACACATGACTGCCTCCAGGTGCTCGACCTCTGTGGTTGAAGATGGCCTGGTGGTTGCAGCCAGTGCCTGCACGTCTTCCGCAGCCACCGTTCTAGTCAGTAGGAAAACACAGGGATGCTACGTTAAAAAAATAATCCCTATTCTTTTGGATTTTCTTAGAACAAGCAAGTGGTAAAATGATGAATCAAAGCCAAGGTAAACATGGCTTTGATGCTATGCCCAGTTTAAACATGTTCTCAGAATTTATACCCAAATATCACATTTTAGTCTAGTTGGCAGAGAGAATTATTACAGACACCACTAGCCTACTAGTTGTGCTTGACTATCTATTTACTTTGCCTGGAAAAAAAAACTGCATGCTTCATCAAATGGTGGCACCGACAATGAGAGGGTTATGGAAGGCAATGGCTGAGAAAATATGGTGAGTTTGATAATGAGCCATTTTATAGCCTTTTGACATGTCATGTTGACTGCTTAGTCAAATTCTTATCCATCTTCCGTTATTTAGAATTTAAAACTTTAATATGTATATATCCAGCAAATACGGCTTCAATATTCTTACTTTTCTGTTTCAAATTAATATTGTCTAAATTCTGTACCACATGACTAGGGGGAGTATAGCTACCATTTAACGGGTTCAAGTTCTAGGTTTAATTTCATGACAATAAGAGGTGTTTTTCTATTTCTCTGTGGTTTTAGAAAGGGAACATATTGCATGTTGTATTATGCAAGGCTCATAGTATTCGAACATGCCTTTCATCTATACCCGCTACCATTTTCCTATTACATTTTGCATTTTCATTGTGCTGATGTGGTCTACGCTTACATCGCACAGATTCTGTCCTATCAATAGTGAGTAATTATTTTTAACACTTTCAAATCCACCATGTTTGTATTGTAGCTATAGAGTGACATTGACTATACAGTAGAACCAGAAAGCATCCTTTTCAAAATTATTATAAGACTATGTCTCTTAGCTGTCTGATGTGACTCTAGTCATACTGTTCTAGACTCCATATTTTTACCCACAAAACAATGTTACTTTTGCTATTTAGAGATATCTCCAAATAGATAATTTCTTAGACTCAGAGTTGTTATTGCCATTTTTCTGTTAAAAATGCTTTAATCAACAAACATCCATTTATTGAATAGTAAAGTCAAGGTGTTTTCAGTAGAGGTGGGAGAACAAGAGAAACCCAATTCAAAAAGTCCTTCTGCTAGAAGTCTTTCTACTCAACACTTAGTGGAAATATTCATCTGTACTCTGTACTATATTAACAACCAATAAATTATCTGCCCTCAAAATAGTTCATTTAAAGCTTGAGACAATACTCAGGATGTCCTACGTAGTAATGCTCTTCTAGTCATACAGAAAATGTCTTCACCAGCTGCCTAAACACTTCCAAGGACATCCTCTCATTGTATGTGTAAATGAAAGCTGTCATTTTCCTTTCTTTCCTTTTCATAAAGGAGATGCTTGCAAGCCAAACAATAGAGCAAAGAATACAATGAAAACAATGAGCAGATTTGGGGAAGCTACTATACGGGGAAGAAAGAGAGCACATAGAAAAGAAAGATGATTTAATCTCTTTGCCAGGAAGGCTGTAAAAGTGAATCATATGAGTCTTATCTAACCACCCAGTTATTTATACTTGCTTATAGATACATGAACAGCAGGAAGTACAAATGCATTGTTTTTCCCTTGAGTTTGTTTTTTGAGATAATTTGCTAACTCTATTTATAGTCAAACTAAACATGAGGTAATAACAGTTCAATGCTGACACCACTGTCCACTCTCCACACATTCTCTACTACTTATTTGCACTTTAATTAACTTCAATTTTAAGAACCAGATACCTACAATAAAGATAGAATAAAAAAACATTATATTGCACCCTGGTTGGTGTGGCTCAGTGGATTGAGCGCCAGCCTACAGACCAAAAAGTTGCCAGTTCTATTCCCAGTCAAGGCATATGCTTGGATTGTGGGCCAGGTCCCCAGTTGAGGGCTTGCAAGAGGAAACCCACTGATGTGCACATTGTTTCTCTCCCTCTGTCTCTCCCCCACTCTAAAAATAAATTTAAAAAATATTTTAATAATCCTATTACATTTAATAATCCTATTACTGTTTAACATTATTTTTTCTGCATGGAAGTGCTCTAAGGATAATCCTAGATGCCCTGCTATCAACAATTAGTTACTTGCAGTTAGTCTCAGAAACAAGATGTGAGTTACATTTCTTGGAGGGGTGTGCCCTCATGCTTTGCAAATAGGGTACTGTATACTCCTGATAAAGAAATACATTCATCCTTTAAAAAAGATTCAGAAACTTAATATTTCATCAGAGGCTGTCATTACCACGTACATTTCCTTGATAGATTAAAAACAAAAAACAAAAAAAGAAACTACCCTACATTCCCAAAGTTTAATTTGTGTCATATCAATTTCACTATATTGATTAAATGGGACCACATCAACAAACTTGGACAAGTGAAAAAAATAACTTTTTAAATTTATGTAAGAAATAATGCATATAATTTTGCGGGTTCTATATTTTCATAGTTGACTTCAGAATTCCTAAGAACCACTGTGTTTAGAAACCTTGTTTTTATTCAAATATCACAGAAAAAATTAAAAATGTATACCTTTAACACAATTATAAATTATTGTGGTTTATCAGTTATATTAGCACTGTTTTTTATGAGTGAGAGAATGAACTTCGTTCAACTATGTTATTTGATTGAAAGACATTTTCTACATTCAGAGATAGTAAAATGTGGAAAATTGCATTTTTGAATTGATAAGGTCCTAAGAAATGGGGTTTACACCAAAAAAATAGCTTTCCTTTACTGAGGACATGCTTATTATTTTTTAGGGAGAGGGGAAGGGAGGGAGAGACAGAGGGGGAAAGAAACATCAATGTGTGAGGGAAACATCAGTTGTTTGCCTCTTGGCCATGCTCTGACTGAGAATCTAACCCGTGACCTTTTGGTTTATGGGACAGTGCTCCAGCCAACTAAGCCACATTGGCCAGGGCATACATACCAAAACAATTTTTTAAAACTTTTTAAATATGTCTTTTTTGAAAAAGTTTGTTGCAATTGAAACCACATTAATTATGGCTTTTATGGTAATTTAAGGAACTAATCTCTTCCAGTGGGCCTCTGAGACACTTTGTTCCTTCTTTACATATATTTGTATGATACTAAGAAACTGATAGTTTTATTCTAGACTATTCTTTTATAAAATTAATGCTTGCATGTTATATTAATTATATATTAATGTGTAATGAACTATTGCAAAATTTATCTTCTTATAACAACATGTATTTATTATCATACAGTGGCCGTGGGTTATGAATCCAGACGTGACTTAGCTGGGCCCACTGCTTTAGAATCTTTCACAGGCTACAATCAAGGCACCATAAGAGGGAGTCAATAGATGCTCGTTGGCAGAATTTAGTTCCTTGTGGGCTGTTGGCCTGAGAACCTCAATTTCTTGATGGTCCTTGGCCATGGGCCAGGGTCAGTCCCTTTCCAAATGACCCACTTCAACATGGCAGTGTGTTCATGGAAACGAGCAAGCAGAGAAGGTAATAGAGGCTGCTGCTAGTAAGATGTAATTCACAGTCTTTGAAATTGATTAATATCGCTTAACCCTTTCTGTATTCTGTTGGTTAGAAACAAATCAATAGGCCACACCAAATTCAAGAGGAATGGATTACACAGGGGTGTATATACCAGGAAAGAATGATTATTGGGGACCACTTATATGTATACTTACCACAATTATTAATAAAAATCTACTCGGAAAAATAGGAGACAGGAATTTTTGAAAAACATTTCTAGTGATCCCATTTTATTTTCTCTTCTATAACTATGTTTCATGCTGTTTAAAAAGTTAAAAGAGCCTGTTGTTAGAAGAGAGTATAAACAAAGAAGAAAGACTTAAAATCCCATTTTAGTCACTTGCTAGCTATATTGCATTAGACATATTACTTAACTCCTCAGCCTTCAATGATGTATCAATTAAATGGGATTAATACTTAATGTGCTCCAGTTGTGGGTATCCTGTGACGGAAAAAATGTTCCTTTTCCAGAATTTATTGAATCACTACATATACAAGGATCCATGCTACATCCTAGGAATAAAAAACTAAGTAATAAGTAATCCTTTCTCAGAGCAGTAAATAATCTAAGATGAGAAACAGCATTTACATTCTACAGAAATATATCTAGCCTATAAAGTAAGTACTCACCGTATGTTGGCCCTGCAGAGGTCTTTTTGTTTCTGTTTTCTTTAACTACACATTGATTGTTCATCCTTCAATGACAACAAAGGGACAATTATAGCACTCTTAGGAGATCAATTAAGGGGCATCATCCCTTTTTTCTTCAGGACTCTCACCTGTTCATTTGCATTTCTTTACCTTTTCATCATTTCCCATTCTTTCCTCCTGCCCCCTAAGAACTCATAAGTACAAAGCACTTAAAAACTTGAGGATTTCAACTAGGAAATTAAAATACTAAGGATGAGACTATTGCCAGGAAATATTTATTAATGTTAGTATGAAGATTTTGTCATAAATAAATTAAATCAATATATAATCTTTATGTTCAAGGATCATAGTTCCATTTGGTAGAACTACTTAACATTGCCATTCAGAGAAAATGTAATGTTTTATTCATAGGTATTTTTTAAATAGAGGCCAAACATTCATATTTATAAAATGAAAAACACATTAATATTTAAATATCTATCTCTAAATTAAATCAAATACAATTTGCATAATGGAAGTAAAAATACAGATGACCCCAGTCAATACAAATTTTAAATGGATTATAAAACTGCTGTTTATTGAAATTAAGATTAAAGAATTCAATTTACATTTAAGAAGCTATTTAATACGAGGCTATGTTCTATAGCCCAACGCATGCATCGTAAGGATTCTCTGCCTTATTTTTCCCATTTATTATATATAATTAAAATCTAGCATTTGTGAAAGTACCTTGATCAGTGTTTGGCATATAATAATTGGTCATGTATAAAAGTTAATTTTCCAGAACTGTCCTAAGATTAAACTAGGTTCTACAAGCAAGGGTCAACTAGCTAAGAATGTTGAGTGTGTATGTATTAATTTGGAATTTTTCTGGGTGCAGGACCTCCATAAAATATGCTGGTGACTTTTACTGCATTCCCCTCCATGCTCCTCTGCTCTGCACTCCTGACTTGCATTATAATGGTTCCTAGATGTTATTGCTTGAATTCTGGGACTGGTATGGAAGGTGAGCAGATATCTGAGAGACAGGGAGCAGTACGATCAGTAATTCCGATGAGTTCCTCTCCATGGAGGCAAGGCAGGCTGACCTGAGAAATTAGGAGACAGTCTTCGGTTGTGAGTATGACTCAAGCCAGTTTGGGGATTGTGTTTGCAGGGAGAGATCTAGCAGGGAAAAATAGAGACCCAAACACTGCAGGGAAGCTCACATGCCTCGTGGTAGTGGCACCGGTCTCCTGGACTCTTGTTGGTTGGTCTCTGTTGCAAAGTCGCTGGTGCTTAAACACCTACACCATCTGCTTTTGAGAGATGATCATTTTGGGAGATACCCCCAGGGCTGTGCTGGCTTCTGGTGGAGTGTAGGTGGCTTAATACTTTTGTTACTGGACTACAGAGGTCCTTTTACCTACACACATCAAAACCTAATCAAATGGAAATAGGAGTTTGCAGCCAAGAGGATTTATTGTTTGAGGAAATGGCACCAAGCCCAGAGTAACAGGCGAGCTAGTGTCAAAGATGTGGCTTCCCAATGGCTTCCAGGGGATGGGTCACATCAGGGAAACTTTTTAAACATTGTGGCTAAGGGAGGTAGGGTGTAGGGCTCTACTGATTGGTTGGGGCAGGGTAGGGAAGTAGTTACCATATTTTGCTGTGTATAATGTGCACTTTTTTGCCCATATTTTTGAGGGAATAATAAGGATGCTCATTATACATGGGTAGTACCTGAAATACCTTGTATCTGTTCTTGTGTTTTGCAGTGATTTGTTAACATAAAATTTCTTTACCACAGTGTGTTCAAAAAGAAATGCTGAAATTTCTTTATAATACAAAAAACAAGCATCTAAATATACATAAATTAAAAAAGTGATTTAAAAGTTAAGGTGAAAGATATTTTTCCTGAAAGTTCGGGCCAAAAACATGGGCAAAATACAGCCAGTCATTGTATCAGATCCTGATGTCAGCCATGGCTTTGTTCTGTCTGGTTTCATGAGGCCGAGGTCTGTAGTACCTTTGAGATTTCATGCGCCTAGGGCTGAAACACAACTGAAGTCAAGATGCTATCTTTAGTTTGACCAAAACTCCGTTTCTCTGTTCAACAGTCCTGAGGCTTTGTTCTTAAGACAGTTTGATACTGAGCAGAATGTGATGTCCTAAGGGCTTAATAATAAAGGAAAGGAGTGGAAGGACAGAAAGGAGAAAGGGTCATGTGAGAGAAATGGAGTTTCTGTGTGGTTGGTTACACTTTCTAGAAGTGTTCTGTGATAACCTGCTGCTGAAGTCTGTGGTCCCTTTTTCTTGTTTGTTTGTTTGTTTTTCCTCCCTCCCTTATACTGTTTGTTCTAATTCACGGGTGGCCTCCTCCGGGGTGCTCAATTGTATGCGGCCGTGTCAGCTGTCCTCCAGCTCACTCGCCTGGACTCATTCATCAGTCATTTCTGTCTACCACTCAGCCGGTGCTTCTAACTTTTCCTCCCCACCCCTCAGCCAAGCCTTGAGGATGTTGACAGGAGGCACAGGAGAGAAAGAAGTGCCAGAAGCCCGGAGACGGGTGCTCTTGGACCACTTATCATTCCATTTCTCTTCCTGAGAGCCCTCCTTCAGAAGTCACGGTGGTTTCCCCCTTCCCAGTGGGATGGAAATTCCACATTTTATCCTTAGGCCTCTCCATACTGAGGTGCTCATTAGTAAAGCTTTACAAATTCAACATTTACTGACTTTTTTGGCATTTGTTCTACAAATATACTAAAGAAAATACAATTTGAAACTCAGTACTAAGTAATCACAACTTTGTTGTATTTATACCTTTGGGGCCTCTCACCCCAGACCTGCAACCCAAACAATAAAGTTAGATCAAATGGGGTGTAATGATGGGCAACACGGGTCAAGAATTTTTTTTAATATATGTTTTAAAATCTTTAAAAATGCTACTTACTCAGTTTATAATGTTAATATTTCTCCCTGTTGAATTTTAAGCTTATTTAAGAGTGTTCTTGTACCTTTAAATCTTAAATAATGTATCACAGTATCTGCTTTATAACAAGTATTAAATAGTAGCTCATTGAGTGGACTAAGTGATGGGATAATACAAATTTCAGTGGTTTTTTATCATTGAAATATGCGGGCAATACAATTAGCATCATCATGTTCTATTATGAAATCTTTTGCTATAATATTCAAAACTTAAGTACAATCGTGCTCCCTTTAGTCAGTGGGATACATTCTGAAAATGTGCGTGGACATCAGAGAGCGCACCTTCGCAGACCTAAACGGTGTAGCCTACGATGCACCAGGGCTGTGTGGGATAGCCTGTTGCTCCCGAATTACAAGCCTGCATAGCGCGTTAGCCCAGAACAACATGGGATTAAATAAAGCATACAAGAACTTCCAGAGATGTAGCATACAAGAGATGTATAAACTTGCTGCCAGTATGACAAGGCATCCTGTTGTACAGTAAACGTTGTTTAATAGAAAGAGTTCACTCTAAAGGAACAGTAAAGAGCATAGTATAGTAAATACATACACCGGTAATATAGTGGTTTATTAACATTATCAGGTGTTATGTACAAACATAATCGTATGCGCTATACTCTAATATGACTGGCAGCCTGGTAGTTTGTTTACACAGGCATCCCCACAGACATAATCCATTGCTCTGTGACACTGTAATGGCTATGACATCACCAAGAAGTAAGAATACTTCAGCTTCGCTCTAATCTTCTGGGACACAGTCATACATAGAGTTTGTCATTGATCAAAATGCTGTTATGGAGCACGTGACTGGAAGTCAAGCTCTTGAAGAGTAACACATACTGTGTTGACATACAGAGCAAGAAAATACAACAGAGATGGCTCAGTTTCTAACAGAATCCACTGCTGCTCCATTTTCCTCATTACCACTAGTTTAAAATGTGATTATTCTGTTTGCAGTCTAATTTTATTTAATGTTATTTTAGGTCATGTTATGTTATTAATGTTTATTTAATGTGATTTTTTGAAAGTACAAAACATTATTTCACATACACTGTTTAGTGTCCTTTCTCTTAATACCAACATTGCTTGTCAAGAGTATTTGAATAGTAAACAGAGTCTTCAGAACATTGTCAGGTAGCTAAAATGTCCAGGTTGATTTGATCAAATAATAATAAAAACTAAAACAATTAATAAATAAAATAAAAATAATAATAAAGAGGGCTTGCTTTAATACATAAAATTCCTTTAGGACAATACTGAGTTAAAATTTTTTATCACCATATAGTCTTTAATATTTAGGACAGGCTAGAAGATAAAACATTTAAAGTTGTAATAAAAAAAAACACTTCTATGAAAATCACAGAATATTTGCTCCTGCTTAAATATGAACAAAACTTTCACTTGTATGATCTCATGAAAAATTCTTCATTGCTCTGTGAATGGTACATAATTCAACTCCTTTTTTTAGAAATCATTAATTTTACTTTTTTGCTTATAGTATTAAAAGGTATAACACATACCTGACTGGCATGGGTCAGTTGGTTTGGCGCCGTCCTGTAAAGAGAAAGGTTGCTGGTTCAACTCCCTATCAGGCTATATGCCTGGGTTTCAGGTTAGGTTCCTGGTCAGGGTGGGTACACGAGGCAGCCACACCATGTTTCTCTCTTACATCGATGGTTCGCTCCCTCTCTGTCTCTCTCCCTTCTCTCCCGCTAAATAAATAAATAAATAAATAAAATATTTTTAAAAAGAGTGTAACTAACAGATATCACCAGATTTTAAAGTGTAAAATACAATATTTGGAATTGTAACTCATAGCTTTTTAATTTCTCTGATTTTTAAAAGGCATAATTAGAAAGCTTAGCATATATAAGTATGTCATAAAATATTATTTCTTTTTTGTAATTTATGTTCAAAATCTTTGCATGAATAAAAAGGGGAACCGGAGAAGCCTATTGTCTTTCATAGTATATTCTCGTAAACAACACAATTCTGTTGAGTTTGTTTCCCTAGTTGGCTTTCCTTAAAGCCTACTCTTCCTTATTTTGTGCTGTTCCATCAAACACTTGTATGTCTACATCCTTTTGAGAATAACTTTGCTACCTTTGTGTCTGTCTCCAAGGGAAAATGTAATCTTACTCCAGTCATCTAATTAGCAGGAGTCTGTGCTGCTGGCTTCCACGTCGACACAAGTGCGATGAGCCAGCCTGCCGACACCAGTGAACACTGTTAAATCACACACTCTCGGAAGCAGGCACGGCTTTCTGAGCCCTCATAGTTCATGCACCATTGCACTGACTCCCAGTTTTCTAAACTGCAAGTGTCCAGGCCAAGCTGAGGATATAAAGTCCTTATGAAATTATGTAGATTTTTTTTCAAAAAGATATTTGGCACACTGTTAGGTGTTAGGTTTAGTCAGTTGTTTTGACAACTTTTAAGTAGCTAGAATTACAGAATAACAGGAAACAATGCTGGGCATATAACATAAGACATGCTTTTTTAAGAACACCAATGTCTCAGAGCGGAATGAAGGATCCATCAGTTTGAATAAAATTTCAAAATGATAAACCTTTTCTGCATTCTGCTTATTTAGGTTTTAAATAGTACGTGGTAGTTTTCGTTTCCTCAAAAATTTATAGAAGTACACATTTTTAGTTTTTATTTACTCAATAATTTATAAAAGCACACATTTTAAAATGCTTTTAATAGTTCAGATATTTAATATTTGATAAATGAAAGTACGAGGATGGTAAATATTCTTTTTTTGTTTTAAATGACATTCATCCTTCTATATAATTCAATCCTCATGGGTGTGAGGTGAGATCTCATTGTGGTTTTGATTTGCATTTTCATGATGATTAGTGACAGTGAGAGTCTTTTTATATACCTGTTGGCCTTCTGTATGAAGATATAATCTACATAGAGTAAATGCATCTTTTCTAGTGTAAAATTCTATGGAATTTTGACAAATGCATAGGCTTATAACCACAATAACATATTAAAAAAAAAACACCTTTCCGTCTCTCCCAAAAAGTCCCTCCTGTCACTTTGCAGTGATTAGGCCCCGGCAATCACTAATCTGTTGTGTTTTGTAGCCCTAGACTTTTACTTTTTCAAAGAATGTCATATAAATTGATATGTACATTACGTATGGTCTTTCGTATATGGTTTCTTCTACTAAGCCTAATGCATTTGAGATTCACCTATGGTACCGCATATATCAATAGTTGTTAGATTTTCATGGATAAGGGGGCATGCCATTGTATGAATGCAGCAAAGCCTGTTTGTGCATTTACTCATCTGAGGGTATTTGGGTGGATTCCAGTTTATGATTATAATGACTAATGTGGGTGTAACCATTTACATATGGTTTTATGCGTACAGATATTTTTATTTCTCCTGGACAAATATCTAGGATGGGAATGTCACATCAAATAAGTGCCTGCTTAACATTTTAAGTAACTGCAATTTGTTTTCTAAAGTGGCTGTAATACTTTGCATTTCCACCATGAGGGTATACAAGCTTCATTTGCTCTGCATCCTTACCAAAGCTTGGTAATGTCTTTTTAAAATTTAATTAATTAATTAATTTATTTTTGTTGGCCTGCCCCCACACCCACCTGTAAGCTTCTGTAGACTCTTCTCTTGCCCACTGGCACCCATGCCCCTTACTTGATAACGTCAGTTCTCACTTTCATCCTCTGTGAAATGGGGAGATGGTAACTACTGTGCAGGCTTGCAGTGAGAATGGAATGACATAACCAATGTTAAAGGAGGCGTGGATTGAGAAATGTGCCGTGGGCTTTGGAGTCAAGACACAGGATTTCAGTCCTGCCTGCATCCCTCACTAGCTGGGCCGTCTTGGGCAAGTCACTTGGTATGACTAAGTTTCAACTTCATTTAAAAAAATTTAAATCATTTTTTCAGTTACAGTAGACATACATTATTATATTCGTTTCAGCTGTACACCCCAGTGATTAGACATTGAATAATTTATTAAGTGATCTTTCTGATAAATTTCACACCTATCTGATACCAAACATAGCTATTAATTATTGACTATATTCCCTCTCCTGTATTTTACATCCCCATGACTATTCTGTAACTGCCAATTTGCACTTCTTAATTCCTTCACCTTTTTCACCCACCCCTCCACACCCCGTCCCATCTGGTAATGTCTTCTTAAAATTTTATTTTAGCTGTTTTAATGGTATAGTGGTATATATTGCAGTTTTAATTTTCAGATTTTCATTCCATAATTGTGAATGATGGTGAGCATCTTTTTATGTGCTTATTTGACCACTGTATATTTTTGTAGTTGTTAAAATGCCTGGTAAAGTCTTTTCTCCATTTTTAACTGGGTTGTTTGTTTTTAATTATTGAGTTTTATGTTTCTTAATATAATGTGAATACTTCCTTTATCAGATATATATTTGAAATTTCTTTAAGTTTTGACTTGTTTTTTTATTTCATTAATTTTGTCTCATAAAAGACAATATAATATAAAAGTATATAAACATATATTTTATATACCCAGGTCCTTCATTTGGGATTAACTTCTTCTTTAACAGTCTATTAAAGGAAAAGCTTAGATTGAAATTTGTATTTAATGGTATACATTTTTCTCTAGACCCTTCTTTAGCTCCATCTCACTAATTTTAAAATCTATTGTTTTTTTCTATTTTTATTCAATTCAGAATTTATTTTTTGTGACTTCTTTGACCCATAGACTACATAAAAGTTTTTTTATTTTCAAATATTTATGGATTTTCAGATATCTTATTAGTTATTAATTTAAATCTGTTAGAGTAAGAAATCTATGATTTTAATCTTCTTAAATATACTCTGACTTGTTTTATAATCCAGAGTATGTTCACATATGTGTGCTTGAAAAGAATGTGCGTTCTGATATTTTGAGGAAGAATGTTGAAGATTCCTACTGCAACTTTATAATATGTTTCAAATTTATCCTTTCAGTTCCATTAATTTTGCTAAAGGTATTTTGAAGATCTTATACACATTTTTGATTCATACATTTTCAATGTGATTTGTCCCTTATTCATTATACAGGGTGGGGTGAAAGAAGTTTTACAGCTGTGAGTACACAAAACAGAGTTTATCCTTATATTATTATTTCTTAGTTATTGTATTATATTCCATATGCACAACATTAAACCTACTTTTCCTCCAGTCTGTATTATACATTCTTTTGCCTTCAACCTATCTTTGTTTTTCTATTCAGAATTAATGTCTTTTAAAGAGCGTATAGTGAGTTTGTACTTTGTTATCCATTTTTGTATCTTGCAAACTAGGATACAAAGCTTCCTAGTATTTGTAAGAATTTAAGTATCCTAGTAAATAACTCTAAAAATATAGTATGATTTATCGAAAGCTTATTATAGTTTGTCCCAATTTTATTATCTATTTTTTTGAAAATAAACCTACCAAATCAAGCTAAAAATCAAAATTAAAATATTCTTTTTATATTTGTAGGCCTTCTGCATGGACTTTGGCAAGTGTAGTACCATGAAAAGTGTAATTATATACATTTTTGGTTTTTGATTAGTTAATTTTTTTCAATTGCACAATTTCTTTTTAATTGAAATTTTTTATCATGTTTTCCAATTACAAACTTAGTATGCACAATTTCACTACACACTAGATTTACCCAGTATTTTGGGGTGAAAACTGGGAGGACCGCTGTAAGCTTTTTGATCTTAAGTGACATTTTTTTTCTGTGTCTTATCGTATAGCTTTAGCATTTTTTTCCCACTGCTTTGTTTTGTTGTTCTTCAGAGCTTTGAGATAAATTCAGTATCAAAAGTATGAACATACTGTGTTTGTGTGTGTGTGTGGATGTAGAGATATGTACATATTTCCTGCTTGATTTGCATTAGAATCCACAGACATAAAGTGCAAATGGAACTGAATAGTTTTTACAACTAAAGCTGAAGAACGCAAAGTCCCACCTTCCTTATCACATTCGGTCCTCTGTTCCCATACCACAGATGCCTTATTTCTTCCCCCGTGATCTTACTGCTCTTGTTTTAAAAAATCAGTTAGGTTTTAGCGTTTCACTATCAAATGAAACTGGCTGCAATCCAAGATAAATTATGGAACTGATCAATAGGCTATGATTAAAAGGGTGAGTATATGTGTTTATAAAAGAAATCAAGAGAAACCTTGAGGGAATACAGGAGACTTTCATTCTAGAAAATTAGGACTTGAGACATACTCATTTATTCTCATTCTATAGCTGACCTATGGGAGAAAGAAAGGCAGGAAATTCAATTTAAATATATTCTTAATTTCTTTTGGTAGATCCCACTACTCCTCCCTGCCCACGTGTATCAATGATTCCATCTTACTAGGTGATAGGAGGAGGGGTGCAAGAAACTAAGTTAAAATGCCCTCCAATGGAAATTCAAGTTATATAATACTTTCTTTGACACACATACAGATGCACACACACACATACACACAGACACACCAAACAATAAAAGGACACCTTTACCCAGGATGCAGAGTGCATGTTTGAAGGAACAGTTAAGGGGTCAGGATGTAACATCATGTGGTAAGTATCGTCACTGCAGGAATTTGGAACTATCCTGTTTACATGGACAGAAGGTGTACTGAACCAAGGGAGCTACCAAGTATTGGGCAGGACTCTGCTTGAAATAGTGGTTTGCAGTTAACTGAGTGAATGGCCTTTTATTGATTGTGTGTTAATCCAGACTTGTACCTTGCACTGATCCAACCCACTACATTGTTATGAAATGATGCATCTTTTCATTTCCCATAGTGTTTGTGACTGAATACAAGTCAAATATGTAATTGTTTAGACACCGATGCATAATCTCTTTTAATATCGGAACACTTACAAATTACCTCAGTAACTGTAGATTTTTGTTGTGTGTGTGTGTGTGTTGTTGTATTACACTGGATTTGAGCACCAAGTGATTGAGTAAATCAGACTTACAAACTCTAATGCCTTCATAAGGTTAAAAATAATTGCAGGTAATGATTTTCCTGTTGGTGTTTGAAGTACAAAAAATTTGTCAGATACACATACATGAAAACCAAAATTTTTTAAACTGGGTGGTCTTACAATTTGCCATGTGAAAGATTGAAGCTGTATTTCAGTGGGGATTCCATGGAGGCATACCAGGGGATTGGCAGGATTAGGGAGAGGACAGAGTGTGAAGTTAGGGTACAGGACAGAAACCACTTAATGTAAACATACCTTTGAAGGACATTTTTAAAATCCTTTTTTATTAAATAATTTGCAGCCTTATCCACATCCAACTTTCCCTCCAAAGACACAGTTCTTAAAGAAGATAAATTAGCTACGGAATCTTTGTTCTCAAGGGGACTTGCATAACAGATTTATACTTAAAATTCAACACATCGATGAAATGGTTCAAGTCAGAAGCTATCGATGGTGTTTCTATGTCTAAACACATTTTCATTACTGTTTTCAATAATTTCTTTTTTCACTCAGAACCTCCCTATCGGTGTCCACATATTTCCATAGTCGGAATTCAGACCCTTCCCGCCTGTCAGAAATCTCCCACTTCTAATAGGTCCATCTACTTTGTGCTTAGCAAACTGGAAGCTAGCCAGGATCTTCTAGGCGAGAGCATTAAAGTGTAAGTTTGAACAATAATAACATTGATTCAGTATTCAAAATTATACAAGATGTTTCCGAACAGTTCAAGGGGAATCTGGTGACCTGGGTTATATTTCTGGTTATGACACTGTTGAAGACTGAGCACATCACCTAACATTACTCTTCAAACTGTTTTCTCGCTGTCAGATTAAGTTTTAGAATAAAAGGTTTATTTCGGAAGCTCAGTTTAAAAGTGTGTGATCATACGTCCGCTGCTAAGACCAGGGCCAATTTCTCCTGTAGGCAGAGTAGGCCCCACGCTTAAGGCCCTCTGTACTTTTAGGCAAGGACCTGTGAAAATGTTCTAATGTCTTTAAAAATCAGAGGAAATAAATGAGCTTTGAGGTCAAAGGTAATGCTTTCATATATAATATTAACGTTAACACATTTGTATTTATACGAATACAGTTGCAAAATACACTTTCTATTGTTTTATCGAGGAAAAAGCTCAAGAAGGCGAACACTGCTAGGCCCATGAAACTCATGACATAGCTCTGGCTAAGACAGAAAATTGTGGCTGAAAGATTGGGTGGTTTGGACTCCACATTGTAATAAGACCGGGCCTAAATTTAGGTCTGAGCTCAGTCTTCTTAGACTGTGTCATACATTCAAAGTGAAATTATTCCCATTTGCGAATGCCTATGCTTTTTGTATTTCCCCTGAGCTTTGCACATTATTTTCCCTGTTCATGACACGTTACATATGCATGATCTATTATACCAAGTCATGGACCACGATCCTATCCCATTGTGTTGCCGGACCTCAGTTCACCTCCTTCATTGCGTCAGTTATTTCCAGGCACATGCCCACACAGACACACCGTAGTAGGCCGCCTCCTCTTACCTGAAAGTCATCTAGCACATGATTTCCCCAACAGAGATTTTACAGGTCGGCTATGTTTGCCTTAGGTGATCTGTTTACCAGTCACATCGTTAATTCTTAGATGTTGAGAATTACTTGTTTTGTTCACACTTGAAAGCTTCCGTACCCAAGATGTATGGCACGGAGACAGTTCTCCCTTCACACTGCTGAGGGAACCCTCCTGAGCCTCAGTGATCCCATCGACAGAATGAAAATTCTAAATGCAGTCCGCTGAAAAAGATCATATGCACTCAACAATGTACAAGTAATTCATATTATAATATAGCTTACTTCTCTTAGTATTTACAAAACTAGTAGTATATTTTAGAGTCTGGAGTCTATACCTAGGTATTGATGCTGTGTTGTGACCTTTCAAGTCTGGGCAGGCTCATGGGATTCGTGCAGACAGAAGAAAAATCATAGAGCTGTGGGGATACTTGTCATGCCTTTATTCAGGGGTGGGTGAATCCATGCACCCTGAAAGCTGCGTGTCCCTGCGTGTCCCCCAGTGTGGCACCTAGCAGGTAGCCTCTACCCCCTTAAATGCTAGACACAACAGATCTTATGTAACAGAGCTTCATACTCGGCCTGCGAACCCCGTCAAGGTTATGGGAACCATTTATTGGACCAGTCTCAAGGCTATGAGAACGCTATGTACCAAGCCTATTCTCAGGGTTATGGGAAACTGCTTCCCTTAGTTGCCCAGACATCTGGGTGAGGAAGCCAAACTAACTCAGTTTACCCTACACATACCTTTTTAAAAAATTAAACAATAAAGACAAAAAACAAAACAAAACACCTTATATTGTCTTTTTTATTTTAGGTGAAAACTGATGAAAAATTATTTAAAATCAAGCCAAGCATTATGAAAATTAGAAAATAAGTTACAGCCTACTCCTTTTCTGCCCTCAAGGACATGACATTTAACTAACACAGTGCTATTCCAATTTTATATTTCCACTGCAGACATACTTTAAGAATTAATCCTTTTTTAGGTAATAGACCTCGCATAGAGATAAGACAAGCTATCTACAAATGGGCTTTTTAGTATTGTGTGAATATTGGAGCATAATTAGAATTAAAAATTAGTGCTGATAAAACTTTCTGCTGCTTTTATTTAAGCCTGACCATCTCATAAATGCACGCCACAAAGATGGCTGATGATTACGGACTGAGCTTATCCTTGTGTAATAACTATATTTATGCTTTTAACTAGATTTTTACTGGCCAGTACTATATCCACATTTGTGCCTTTGCTGTTTCTTCACAATTAAATG
This sequence comes from Mormoops blainvillei, assembly GCA_004026545.1. NCBI lineage: Eukaryota > Metazoa > Chordata > Mammalia > Chiroptera > Mormoopidae > Mormoops > Mormoops blainvillei. The sequence continues at coordinate 334,801 of PVJD01000482.1, forward strand.
TCATGTACATTTTTGCCCTTTCAGGTTTAACGGCAACAGCAAATTTTGCAATATACATAATCCGAATTTAGTGCATATTCCACACACTCACACAGTAGAGCACTCTAGAATGTATAGTGATTGTTTACATACTACTTAATAGTATATGCACAGAAGTTCTTCCTAGAAGTAACTTTGAATGGAAATGACCTCTAACAAATTCTTTCGGCTAAGGATACTTTTTATTCACGTTCTACTGATAATATGGTAAGTGAGAAATCACACCCCATCCTGGGAAGGAGTACCTAATAAAACTTCCAAGCTCTCTCTTCCCATCTCTTCATTCATTGATTTCCAGAAGCAATTGAAGTCCTGGATCAAAGGAAAGTGGGTACCAGATGGCTTTTATTCTAACATCTTTAAGTTAGGAGACCATTCTTGCTACCAATTTCCACATAATGAAATAAATCCTGGCTACAGTAGAACGAGACTTCCAGGAACAGCAGGTGTAATGTCACAGCTGTATTAGCACTGCTAACTTGATTGTGCATCAAGTTACATCTGGGACTGTGACACTCACTGCTGACATTTAAAAAGGCTTCTGAGAGAGTAGCGAGAACACTTGGGTGCCATTCTTTAGCTTATTAACAGAATCTTAGAGAAAATGGCCACATCAAGCTATGTGTCTCACTCACGAAAGCTTCTCTTTACCATGCCACATGCTTTATCTACCCACCACCCAAAACTTATATGGGTTATATTTGGTCTTGCAGATTATCATGTGAAGATGTTAGCACATAGTATAACTGCAGAAATACATTACTGGTTTGTGTGCAGGTCACATTTGTGGAGAATATAATTAATTTCAATTGGTTTTGCTTGAAGGGGAATTTTAATCTGAAAAGAATAGCAAGGGTCAGAGCTTTCTGGAATCCTCTCTGCATTGGCAATGAGATTAGCAATATAGCGATAACATCTGAAACTGGCAAACCTTAGTTTTGTGTATTTTATTCAACAATAATGTATTAATTGCCAATTTGACTAATGCTTTGTGTGAGGTCTGTCATGTTATATATAAATAGCATATAAGCATATAATAGGGTAAATGGTCCTTGACACATTGCTATACTTTCTTAGGGAAATGAACCAAATTTTCTCCTAATTGAAATATTTTAGAAAGAATAACAATATTTAATCCAATTCAATAAAAAACTCACTGAGCACTATGAGCCAATCCCAATATTAGCAACTTTGGATGCAAGACACGAGACCCAGCTTTAAACTTACAGTCTAGACCGAGGTTCATATGCAAATGCATCCTTAAAATAGAATGACAAATATTAAATGTGGAATTATATATTTGCTATGAGATTAGAGCACAGTAGGTAATGTGTAATGAACTCTTGGAAAATATAATCAAGCATATGGACTCACATTATTTGAGTCCTTAGTGGAATGCTTTGATTCAATTATGTCACATGGTGCTTTATACTAGATGCATAAAATGGTATCAGCGCATAAAAGAAAGTATTTAGTATGCACTGGCTCATTTTAATTGTATAAACACACCTGAAAAATGTACTTTTATTTCTCACTGTTGAAATTCATTAGGCTGTATTGGTGCTGTGAATCTCTAAAAGGATTAAAATTGTTCATCCATAGAAGCTTGGGTTTGGGCTCAGCAATCATTAGCATTTTCTGTTATGATTATAAATGGTAAAATTGAAGAAAAAAAGCTAGCACATTAAGATCTTAATCAACATAATCAACTGACTGAAGAATGACTAATTCCTTTTATTAGCCAAGGATGTATTTGTAGCTTAATTGATCACCTGTGATGTGTGGAGACTTTATTAATAATAAGAACATATAATAAGAGGTGTCAAAATGCCTATTATATTATATCTGTAATCTACTATCCTTGGCTTTTTATGTAATAAAATTAGTACATTATGGAAAAAAATGGTTGTGATAAGTATTCCAAAATACGAAATAAGCATTTCAGATAATGAAATCTCTGTGACTATAAAAATAAAATAGAATTCAGTGAGACAAATGATTTAAAATGTACACATAAAGGAAAATACAGTCTGTAGTATAAGCAGGAGAATAACTGATGTAATGTGGGCTGACTTGAATCAGAAAGATTCTTCTGGTTAAAAAAATTCTGGAAAAAGACTGACTATTTAGAAATAATGTTCTGATCTCCCACGTTAGTCACCTTAGATTTTATTTTCCCACCAGTTCAATAAGCTACATACCTGAACTGTGAGACACAAAACAGGAAAATGTTGTAAACATATTCCAAAGATGTTTTAGGTTTGGAGAGGTCTACAGCTTTGCAATTCAAAGTATGTCATCCAGACTCATTGGCATTAGAGGGGAGCTCCTTAGAAATGCACAATTTTGGACCCTACCCCAGAGTTACTGAATGAGAACACATATTTAACAGGAGCCCCAGGAGATGTGAATATATATTAATGTTTGAAAAGCACGGGTCTTAAAGGAATTACGGGAATGTAGAGTGCTAAGAGATGGTTTAACATATTCACATTGAATTATTTTTGAGACTAAAATAGAAAAATGTGGTTTTGAAAGGATTTCTGGAAAATGAAATTTATTTACTGGAAATGACATTATGGAATTTTATTAATTTTTTGCATTTTTATTCCTATTGGTGTTTTAACTGTAGTCTTAACCCACTTGATTTTTTCTAATTATAATTCTGTTTGTAATTTCAAGCAAGTAATCTCCCTTAGATAATATTTTCATACTCTAAAATTTAGCTTTTATTTCGTACCAAAAGCAGTCAAACCTAATCAGAACAGTTATTTTCTAAACATAATTACTTAATTCAAAAAAAGGTTTATCGACACCTATGTATGTGTGACAACGTAGTGTTCTCTACTGAGGGAAACTCTATGAAGTATAACCACCTAGAAAGGATTTGGAATTATATATTAATGAGAAAGAAGTTTATACACATAAGAAGTTACATGTGAGGCTTGAAATTAAAGAAGGAAGTATGTAGAATATTTTTTTATAATCATCTTGTTTCAGATGCAATGAACTAAAGGTTCAGATTTAACCTCCCAGTAGTAGAGATGTTTAAAATTTTTAATTGATTTGGTTTTGATGAAGTGGGTTTTGAAAATTAATTTAGCTAAAACCCTGTAGGATATATTTTAAATAAGAAAGATTAAGGCTAAGAAAACCTGTTGGTAGATACTGTACACTCTTTTGCATGAAACAGTGATGATTTGAAATTGCATGGTGGAACATATAATGAGAGAGCTGAAAGCCAAGAAGAAGAAGAAGAAGAAGAAGAAAAATATAAATAAATGCAAAAGAATATATCGAGACCAATTATATAATAGATCTACTTGGTTAAATGGAAGTATCAAAGATGTTTTGCATTTTGAGTCAGGTAACTGGAAGAATTATTTGTGGTATATTTGTAATAAAGGAGCATTGTTTTGGAAAGGCTACTTAATAAGTTTCTACCTACAGAACATACCAAGGAAGAATTAACATAAGGCAGATTGTTGGTTTGTTCTACTATTTTCTTATTTTTATTTCTTGTGTGTGCATGTGTTGATCAGCTGTTCGTTTTTTAGAGCTGTTCATTTTAAGGTTTTCAAGAAAATTGAGAAGGTCCAGAGATTTCCCATATACTATGGCACCTGCACATGCGTAGCCTCTCTCTTTTTCAGCATTATTCATCAGAAGGGTATGTTTTTTAAAATCAGTGAATGCACATTGATATATATTATAATCACCCGAAGTCCAGAGTTTACCTTAGGGTTCAGTCTTGGTGTTGTAAATTGTATGGTTTGGACTAATGTGCACGGATGAATGTATAGGCCTTTGAGGATTCTGTTGATACAGCTTCTCACTCAGAGGGTCTTCAGCCATGTCCAGTCTACTAATGAGCATCACAGGCATTCTTCACTTCTGTTATATTGTTTTGTTTTTTTATCTCTAACATTTGTTTTTAAGCCTTTGTTAGGATTTCCATCTCTCTGCTTACATTGTCCATCTGTTCTTACATGCTGTCTGTTCATTGGAATCTCTAGCATGTTACTCATAGTTACTTTAATTGTCCAGTCTGATAATTCCAACATCCCTACTATGTCTGGTCTGATGCTTACCCTTCCTTTTCAGTTTGTGCATTTAACCTTTTGGTTTGCCGTACAATTTTTTTTTTTTTTCCTGATAACCAGACACAGTGTACTGGGAAATGGGACTGCTGTAATAGTTGTTAGTAATGCCGAGGGTGAGGTGTGGGGGCAGGGGAAGCATTTTATAATCCGTGGCTAACACGCTGTCTTTTAGGGAACCTGTGCCTCTGGAGTGTGAAACTCACAAGTGTTGCTAGGCTCTTCTCCCTCCTCTCGTGGGACGTGGGACGGAATGGCTAGAGGGGGCTGGCTGAATTAGATATTTCCCTTTCTCCAGGTCAGTAGACCAGCAGAATTGGCTGTCCTACTGGTTTCTTCTAAGGGCAGCCCTTGTTAAGCACAGAGTGATCTGAAGTATTTCAGATGTTTTGCTTTCCCCTCCTCTTGTCAGAAGAAGCACAAGGAGATTTCCTCAGATATTTACTGTGGAAACCAGGTCAAACTCTTGCAGGTAAATCTCAGTATGGAGCACCCCCGCCACTGACTGGGCCCTGTTGGAGTTATTAATTTTCAGAATTGTGCACACTGAGCCTCCAGCAATTTGTTAATTTCAGTTCAGATTTCCTACCCCTTTACTGGTTCTGGAGTGGTTTCTGCTCACGAGTCTGAGGTAAGCCATGTTTCCCTCTACTCACCTGTCTGCCTCTCCAATCTCGGCAGCAGTATTTTGCCCTGAGCCCTCCCATCGCTTATGGATCTAAAAATAGTTCAGCAAGATCTGTATACTGAAATCTATAAAACATTACCTAGAACTCAATAATGCATGCAATCTCAATCAAAATCCATACAGGCTTTTATATATAAATTGCAGGGTGATTATAAGAATTGAATAGAAAATGCAAAAGGTTTTTAAAAAAAATTAAAGAAGACCAATGTTGGAGGACTAACATCCGATTTCAAGATTTCTAAATTACAGGAATAAAGACAATGTGCTATTGGTATAAATATAGACAAATAGATGAATGTAAGAAACTAGAGAGTCCAAAAATGGTCCCATACGTATGTAGACAACTGATTTTTGACAAAGGCACAAAGGCAATTCAGTGGAGAAAGGAAGGGCTTTTCAACAAATGTCTCTGGAGCAAACGGATATTCTCAAGCAAGATAGGAACTTTCTGTTAACATATCTGGTAACATATACCAAACTTGATTCAAAATGGACCATAAACCTAAATGTAAGAAATAAGACTATAAAAATTCTAAAAGAAAACATGAAAGAAAACCTCTTTGAACCTAAGTTAGGCCCAAGTGATTAAAGAAAATAATCATAAATCAAATTAATCAAAATTGAAAACTTTGCTTTTCTTATCTTTAATCTTGTCATTGTTTGAAATGATTTTGTCAAATAATGTTTATGTAAAATATATTTTAAACTTATTTTAATGATCCTGCATCAGTATTAAATAATGTATTTTGCTATAGACCCTTCAGGGAATTGATCATTAAATAAGAGAAAAAAGAACAATAATAAAGAAAAGATTCCTTGCATATACGGAGCATCTGCCAATCATTCACTAACAACTTTTCCAAATAAAATTTCTACCAACAAGTTCCCAAAATATTCATGTTTAAACTTCTAAAATAATAGGTAATGCTCTAATTGTATTGAAAATTATCACATATATAGTTGCTGGCAAATATTTTTAAAATAAAAAGATATAATAATAACTGTTGCTTTGAAATTTTTTTAAGTTTTTATAGAAGAGAGAAGATACCCTAAATTACACAAACTCTCCACTAACTCTTAGAAACAGTATAAGTTTATAGAAAATAACATCTAGCATGTCCTGAAAAAGCATGCTAAAAGACAAACATCATTTTGGTAAAAGTTCCCATTACTTAGGATCCAGTCAATCTGAGTTTTCCATAAAGTCTGTGCTTTGTGATGTTAAACTGTTTTATGCATCAGATTATTTCTATACTCCAAGCATGGCATTACATGATGTGTTTTAGTACAGTTTGCCTCTGTCACGTGGTCTGCCTCGCTCGCCATGGAGAGCTCTGCTACGTTTTCATACATTTGAGAGAAATGCTGCTTCACCGTTACTCTTATTTCTAAAGCATGTTTACATTAACCTTTAAGTCTTCTTAACAATAAAACAAAAAAGTTAACACATTGCTTAATCATTATGGATTAAAGGATAAATGTCAGTGCTGGAATACTGAGAATACATTGTCATGTTAGAGAAGTAGAACTCAATCCTTTTTGTCCCCAACCACTTAATGTAACAAATATTTTATTATATCCTGAAATAAAATTCATATCTAACAGAAAACAAAACCAAATCAAATCCCAACTGAAAAATTTAAAATAAAAAAATAACATTTGAACACAAATATAAATGAAAAATAAAATGAAGTAATTATAATTTTTAAATACTAATTTTGTACATAAATGCTGGGGCAAATATTTTATCATATATCCTGAAACGAAACTCTATCTAACAGAAAATAAAACCAAATTGAACCCCAAAAAACAAATTGAAAAACTTAAAATAAAAAATAATATTTGAACAATAATAAAAATGGAGAATAAAATGAAGTAATTATAATTTTAAAGTATGTACTTTCATACATAAATGTTGGGACATAACTACGAAAGGAAGTGTGATACTCGATGTTTGAATCAACTTATAATTTATTCATTCATTCAGTCAGTCAATCACAGTGTTTATTGAGTATCTCCTACTAGGTGCAATATTCTGTTCTAGTCACTGTGAAAACTGTAGCAAAGTAAAGAACAAAATTCCCTTCTTTTACAAGATTTTTCAGGTAGACAGAACATACACAATAAATAGATAAAACACATGTGGTATATTGGTACCTAGGACATATTTGGGTTGGTTTCAAGAAATCCCGATGGAAACCAGGGGTCTACTGTAGTGGACATCTGCAGGGAAAAGCACCCCAGGCAGACGGAACAAGAACAAAGGTTCGGGTTGGGGAGCAACGCGTATGACGTGTGTTGCAGGATGAAGTGAAAAGAACACTTTGGCTGGAAAGACCAGATTCTGGGGACTGGTGTGGAGGATTAAAATAAAACATGAGGTCAGAGAAGTGACCAGCACTGATGAAACCAAGTGCAGAACTATAGATCTTTTATCAGACCTTGGGTTTTACACAAAGAGAGATGAGTAGTCATTGGAGTAGTTTATGCAGAGAAGTGACACGGTCTGACTGACACTTTAATGGCAGTACCTGGGATATTTTGTTGAGAAAATAAGCACAGGAAGGGAGGTGGAGAGCAGTCTGGAGCATCATGGAGCTCTAGACCTGTGCAGCAGCAGTGGACCTGGTTAGAAGTGGACAAATTTCCCAGACATATCAATGAGATTAAATTATTCTAGACAATAATATGATTTATATTACAAATTCATTTGCTCTATAGTGACTTCATTTTCTATCATGAGAAACTCTAGTTCCACAGACTGAAATATGGAGAAGAGAGGAGAGGTCTTCAGCCGGAGGCACTCCTGCTTCGGTTTCGTTTTTCACTTTACTTATGTTCCAGCAGGATTAAATAGGGAAGAAATGGTACCACTGTTTCAAAAACCATGTATGCATAACATTGCATTGCGCAACAGATGCATGTTTCCCATAGTTAATTTGCATCACCATTTCTTTAATGTTTTAATTTGTTAAATTACTCTGGAAAAACTGATATGCAAAATTAACTACATTCCTACTCTATGTAGAGATCGTAATTCTTGAAAAGCTAAAGCGCCAAAACATAGAAGAGCAATGAAAACTTAATGCGTCCCTTCTTTAGAATATGTTTGAAAGAAATTATTTACGTTTATCTTTTCTTAATTTGAAGACATGTTGCAAGACAAGTAATGGATCTCAAAATTAGTCATTATTTTATATAAAAGGGAAGAATAAATATTTTGGTTGCAATTACTCATTAATCTTTGCCACATTAAGCTTAAAGTGACAGGTAACATTCATAACGTTGTCAACTGACATTTTTTTATTTGTTTGTTTGTTCGAAGCTTTTGGAAACATGTCAAAAACATTGATGAAATGTTGGAAACCAGTTGAAACACAGTAAAATTCAACCCAATAAAATAGGATTGCTTTCTCTTCATCCGCGTTGAGAATTTTCAAGAGGAGAACTATGACAATATATCAATTTTTGCTACCGTTTCTACTCTGGGTGTGCCTGCCACATTTCTGTTCTCCAGAGATAATGTTCAGAAGGACTCCTGTGCCTCAGCAGAGAATCTTAGGTCCCCGTGTACCTAGAAGTGATGGCAAAATTCTACATCGTCAAAAACGTGGTTGGATGTGGAATCAATTTTTCTTACTGGAAGAATATACGGGATCTGATTATCAATATGTAGGCAAGGTAAGTCTGTATTGAAATTGAAGATATTTACATTCTTGTGTGTTTTATTAAGGAAAATTTGAAGGACATCAAGACCATCACTGTTATAACTTTGATTCTCTATTTCTAAAGCAATTTTTGTTTATGGAGTATACATTATAATTTGAAAAATTGTATAATTAATAATATAACATGATAAAGTAGGAATTCATTTACTGGAACTCTGTCCATGAACTGATGGATTAAAGAAGTACTAAAAATTGCAATTTTAGATTTTGTAGCAAGAAGTCAATGATAGTGAGAAAACTATGTCACTATAATCCTTAAAATGACAATGCATATATATAATATAAAATATGTAGTTTGCATTGCTGTTGACTTTAGTAAGGAAGAAAAAACATGTTTAAAAGGTGGTTAATATGCTACAGATGAAAAAACAAATGTCATTAAGTATATGACCTAAGGCTTCAAAATTACTCATTTATAAGAAAACATTCCCTGATATGACTATTATTTATTTTTCTGAAGTTCCACAATGGATACATTTATATAAAGGAAAAATAAATAGAAAGACATGCAGGCAAAAATAGTTTATTGAGCTATGATGTGTACAAAGATGAATTATCATTCTATTTAATTATAAAAGATAATGAGGAAAATTATTTGTGGTTGGGAGTAGTTTGAGAAGCATGACATAAAAGTACTATAACAATAAATGCTTTTATACACTAGATTGTATTAATTTCCAATTTTTTTTTGTTGGCACTATCAGAATCTAATTGATGTTATATACTGTCTTAAGAAAGAAGTCACTTTAATAGTTAGGTTTTATAATTTTATGGACAGTCTATGAAAATACATCAAAGGAGAGAAGTTGAAGACATCAACAAAAGGAAAACAGATATAAGCACATGTTAACACTACGAAATGATGATAGATACATTATGTCTTGGTGACTTTGCATTAACCTAAACTTCAATAGCTTTATTCAAATAATTAAAACTATGTTAAAAGTTTTTGTTGTAAGAAAAGCTATTTTTGAGAATAGATGTTCGTTGATTTTAAAACACTTTGGTACTTTTTTGTGTTTCAATTATTGTAGTCTTTTTTAAGTGTCTAGCACTATGGGAAAAACATCATTAAAGGTTAAATCTCATACTGACTATTAAGAGAAAAAAAAAGCCAGCAATATTACCAGAAATTACACAGAAGTAGAATTATCACTGGCTTTATCTGTTTGAATGCCTAGGAACAGAGGGTTAAAGTAAATTTTATAGTTGCTAGAATAGGCAGGTTTTAGTTTATGAAACCAACCACATGAAAATATAATAATAGAAAACTGAACCATATAAACTGTAAATAGTTTCCTTTACTGCTTCTTGGACATAGCAGTTATTTGCTTATTTGCATCAATTTTTCTTCATTTGTCCTCAGTGAGGATTTAGTGAATGCTGGTAAATTGAATTATCAGTACATTATATACTATCTCATGATATTCAGGCTACCTCTTATGTACTTTGATTTGTTCTCTCTCCAAGAACGTAATCACATGAAATCAAGAACTTTATTGGTCTTTGTTTCTAGCTGTCAAAGTAGAGCTCATTATTTAGTTGATTGAATTGACCTGATATGTATTGAACTGAATTCCCAGAGTCATCTGATAACACTTGGTTCTTGGTATGGAAAACTAGTCTGGAATTTTAAATAACTATGGGCAACTAAAGTTGGTAAATATTTTATATTTATGCATCTTGGTATACAACTCAAGTTGTATTCTTTCTTACTCTGCTTTACAAAAGCAAATCAGAAAACTCTTTAATGATAGCAGTCATAAGGAACTTATGAAATGTGTTCACCACTTTTTTTTCTATATAGTATATTATGCTAAACTATTAGATTAACCAAAATATATTAGATGTTGTAGATCTAATATACACAGTGTATATATTTAACTTATATTTCAAGCCCAGTTTTTATTTTTTATCATTTATTTGTCATGACCTTTGAAATAACTGTTTTAAAATTTCTCGTCTATAGTATAATGTATACTTATATTAATTACTTATTAAGTACTTATATTGCATTAATAATTTACCAAATTAAAAGCCTTATTTTAGATATAAGCACAAATTTGTATATGCCAAAAAGGCAACATGCAATATATATTTTAATAAATGTGCATTGTAATGGATATAAGTTGAGCTGAGACATATTTTCATGCATGAAGTACAAAAAATTTAAAATCTCCCAGATACTCTTTTCAACTTTACTTCTAATGAATTTATTACATTCATCCTTTTTTCAGGAATTTTCCTTCCAATTTTTACCTCTTTTTCTGTAGGCACGCGATACAGTAGATGTGCGTGACTCAAAGTCTCAAGGTCAGCCTAGACATAGGAGTAATGCGTGTCCCAGTCACTAAATGGGAAGATGGTGATGACCCCCACTATACTGAGAAACCTCTGTCAGGCTCAGAATACGGCCGGTGGAGAGAGTCACAGTGGTGGGATGAGGATGAGACTGAATGGCATGTGCATGAAGGGGGAAGGATTTAAAAATACCAAAAACTTAGCCAACCAAATCCTATAAAGAATGAATGATGTATAATTTCTCAGATAAAAACCGATTCCTGCTTAAAGTGTTAGAGCAAAGGACAAAACCCTTACTTCTCATTGGGTTAAAGCAGAAGGAAAGTTAGGGAAAGGATACAGCAACCAATCAGAAGACCTAAGATGTAGCCTTGTTTCCACCACTAATTTTCTGGCAGTAGTTAAATCAGCCATCTTCTCTTGTCTTTCATTTTCTCATCTTTGAAATCAAAGTGCATTATTATGTCAATGGTTTAATATATATTCATTTATAATTTATTTATATATATTTAACATATATATATTTAATACATATTCTTAATGTGATTACATCATACATGTGGAGTCCATGAATATTTAAAACCTATTTAGGAAAATTAAAGAAGTAAAGGGAGAGAGAGAGAGAGACAAAGAGAAGGGAAACCCAGGAGCTTAATTGGTCTTCAACTCTCAAAACGCATAACAATATCTATGTCTTCCCATACAGTGATATTTTAGCCAGCAGTTCTATAGGGAAAATAGGTTTACATCCTTCATGTTTACTGTACTATTCAGGAAGATCTTGAGTTGCATTCTAGATACACTTGGTAGAACTTCACAGTCACTTACTGACGGTTTGAATATAACAAAGGCTGTCAAAGAGAACAACCAATTAAGTATTATAAGCACTTAGAGAACCTATGTTAATTCTGTTTAAAATTTAAGCAATTAGATAACACTGGTTTAAGCATTTTACATACTAATATATAGCATGTTAATTATATGTAGATATTTTACTTTGTTTTAGTTACTTTTTAGGAAATTAGTTGCGAGTTTGGGTATAATGTGTAAAACATATATTTTCTGCACTTAAAATTATGGGAAATAGGGTCTCTGTTAGTATTTTAAGCAAAATGTCAAATATTGACTGTTAAGAAAAACAATATAAAGGAAATTAAATATGGGATGCTTATATAGAAATAATAACCACAATCATTCTTTTACCTCTAAGTTCTTATGTGTTGTGGTGATAACAAATACTAACTCTGTGATGAAGTTATTTATGTACTATGTTATCAGGTACGAAGAGTATTCATGTATATATGTAACAAGTTCACTTTAGAACCTTCAGGAACAATAACCAACACTGACGCATGCACAGAGCCCAAACCCATAGCCACACTGCACTGTCTATACTACATTCTAGTGATTTGTGAGGTGCTTGTTCCCTGTTACACTGTTTCTTTTCTCCCTCGAATCACTAGCTCTGACATGTGTATTGTCATCTTTTCTTTCCCATCACAGCCTTGTTTTTGTATATTTCTCTTTTACATTTACCGTTTTACTAACCTCTCCTTCCAGAAACCTCTTCATCTCTTGTTTCTGTTTCTTCAGTTTGTCACATAGCTTCTTTTAAAATTCACCTCCATATGTTATGCACCGTGAATTTATTTTTATTTAAATATGTTTAGATAATAAGTAATTATGGATATATTTTAATAGCTATTATTTTTGTAGTTACAGGCCAGTGAATTTGCAAAAACTAGTAATAGTTGGAAGTACATAGAAGGACTAATAGTTGGAAGTAGATAGAAGGTCTTGATAATAATAGACTGGTAATAATAAAAAAATAACTAAAAAATTTTTATTTGCCAAATAAATTTAGAAAACTTCCCTAGTATTTTAAAGTAGTCAAATTCAAATAAAAATTTTAATCTACAATTTAACTTATTCTTTTGCAAATATAGAACTTTTATGAACTATAATTTTATAATGACGATTATGTGAAAATTGAGTAGATAACTTTCAGCAAAAACTCAGGATAAATATGTATTGGATAAAATGTATTAAATCACACATAAATTTGCTCTGCAGAAAGTATCTCAATATAATTTATCAGTAACAGGTGTATGTTTAATGGCCATGAGTCATGGGAAATTATTATTATGGTATTATGAATTTCTACCAAAACCCTCTTATTTTCTTTCTTGGAGACAATATATAATTGCATATTGAATTAAATTCTGTCCCTATTGTACTGAAGAATAATGTTCTTTTCAGTGAAGAAAATGAAAACATGAAATGTGTGTTATTGTGTTTGCTCCTTAATGTCTCACTTGGTATATGTTCATATTCTTACTTGCTTCTTATGAAGGCATGAATAGAAGAGAGTACTTTAATAATAAGTTTTCTGAAGTGAATTTTAAAATACAGATAAATAACAGTTAAATTTAAACAACCATTTCATTAAATAATATTATTTAATATTAATATTTTATTGTATTATCATTACGTTGCTAATTGGATAACTGCATTCCATTGTTCCTGGTAATTAAAACTAAAGATTAAAAAGAAAATCATGTAAGCTTCCGGGGTGATGGACAAAATTTAGAAACAGGAGCACTAATTTTGTTGAACTATGAAATATAAACCTTTGACTCTCTCCTTAGAACCCTGATTGGCAAAGGGCATTTTATATAAATTTCAGATTCCCTCTTCAGTACAGTTCTTTTACTAACTTCACATTTAAAACTATACTTTATGTATTTATAGCTTACATAAAACTATTAATTTTCAAATTTTAAATTAAGATGCTAAATCCTAGCCTAGAATTAACTTTATTTTACCATGTAGAAAATTGAGCTGTAAGAGTGTGTGCCATGATAGAAATTTTTCAATAGGAATGTTTTCTATTTTGGCTGTCGCTTAGCTGAAATGGCATCACTGAATTTCTCTGTTCAGTGGTGTCTTTTCCAAATATCCCTTCCAAAAATCTCCAACACCACTGAAATGTTCAACTTTTCTTGACACCCATTCTATCACTATTGATAAGCCAGCGTGCAAATCGAGCACCAAATTTTGGTTGTATGTGTTTGCTTGTCCCGAGCCCAGCAGAGCAGAGGGATAGAGTTGGGAATCATGAATGAGCTTCTGCCTCTGGGATAGCTGTGCATTCTCTTCACTTTTTAATTCTTTTCGCATCCGAGAAATTTAATCAGGAATCATTTGCTGTTGTTATAAAATAAGTATATTTATTAGCATATGCTGGTAATGACATCTTCAGCTTTGTTTATCTGAAGCTATTTTGGGCATTATGTTAAAAATTTAATTTTTGTGGGTATGCAATTTGAGAACAGAAGCTACGTCAAGTGACATTTCTGTCTCCTGAGTTATTAAAAGATTGCTGCTTTTGAGAAGTCAGTCTGTTTTTGTCTGACTTCTTTCAAGTTTTTATGTTTGGGTTCTCTAGTTTACTTATTTTTAAGCTGGCTCAAAATATTCATGAGTCGGCTCAAAAATATGACTCGGCTGTAGTCATAGCCTTTCCTGGTCAGCTGTTTTTTTCTCTTTACCTTTAGTTTACTTATGCATTTTCTTTCTTTCATTTCTCTAGCTTTGTTTATGATGAGGTAATTTTCTTTCTAGCTTGAGCAACTGGCTTTACTGTTTAACAGTTTCATATGTTGAGTCTATATCTTTGGTTTTGAGTTGTATACCTATTACCCTAAGAGGGCAACAATGCTGAAAAACAAGCTTTTCCCTATAAATGTATTTTCTTAGAAAAAGCAGCTTTGTGATCTGTTGTTCCACTTAGTGATCTAGGTTTCTACTTCTCATTAGATTTTTTCCTGGCATCTTGCCTTTACTACTTCTATGGAACTTCTGCTCATATTCCTCCTTTTCATGGCTTCGTAGATCATTTCTTTTTATTGCTGAATGCTGTTCCACGGCCTACATTTACTAGAGTTAGTATATCCATTCATTGAGTACCGTTTTTGTCCGAGTCCAGTTTTGTCCCGTCCAGGCAGTATGTGAAGCGGAGTCAAGGGTGCAGGACAGGAACCCACTAAATGCGTGAATATGGTATGAACAGAGGCAAGATTGTTTTCGATTTGAATTCTTTGCAGCCAGCTCATTAGAGGGTCTAAGACAGTTCAAAATACAGATCTCTTACCTCTCTTAGTCTCATACTAACATAGCCTCCTGCAAACAATGACTTTTCTGTGTGACTCATTTTCCCCTGCCATGTGTATTCCAAAGCAGATGCTCCTCGCTCCTGCCACCAGCCCACATGACCATTCTCTGTTCCCTAAATAAGACAGTGTTGATTTTTCTTGTCATGTAATACTAAGTATTTTGTCAAATTGAACTCAGACAGCTTTTTTTAGATCCTCAGCTCCAGATGACCTCTCTTACTGTCTTTTCCTCCTGCTCTTTTAAAATTCACTGCACATGAGTAGCCTCAGGGTATCGTTTGGTTTTTTTAAAGACTGGTGTGTGTTGGAGTTTTATTTTTGTTTTTTGTTTACTCTTGATCTCCTAAAATCCTTTAAGTCTTTTGAAGAAGAGGAAAAGGGATAGATACCTTCTCTATAGGTAAAGTGTTACTTTTTAACTGAGTTGTAAGGTAAGTTTCAATGTTGTAAGGGTCTTTTCTGGATGTCCACAGGGTGGTGGACTTCATTCCACTCTTATCTGCCACTTGAGTTTCTCAGGTCCTTTTAGCTTCAAATTAATTTTGATGTCTGGCCAAGCCAGCATTCTAGGATAAAATTCTCCGTAGCTGTGTCAACAGCGTTTTGTTTTGTTTTCTGAATACTAGTTTGGTAAAAATATGAATTTTTTAACCAGAAAAACATTGTATAACTTTGAGTCTACTCTTTTCTGATTTTATGACTTTTATGAGCGTCTTTATTTTTCAACTAGATGTAGCAGTATTAGACCACTGTAGCTTGCTGATGCCAGCTTGTAAAAGCCCGGTGTTAATTTTTCAGGATGTTGGCATGCCAGTTGATACCATGGTAACAGTTTTAAATTGAGTATGGTGTGACACTTACACCATAGGAATTGGCAGACACTACAAATCTGGACTCCTGCCTCTGAGAGCTAATTCTTAATAATTTGCCAACTCACCACTGGATATTAGCATTTTTTCATGAAGATATTGCTAAACTTGAACATAATAATTTATGTAATAAATGTTTTCTGATATATTATAAATAGTCAATAAAAATTAATAATCTCTTCCCCTTCTTGCCTTTCTGGTAATCTACTCTAACCAGTGTCTTAACTTCAGTTCTCATGGAATTTCTTAATTGTTTCTTTGTTCTTATACTGACCTTGATTCTAAACTAAATAATAATGGTTTCTTGACTTCTGACTTAATTTATTTCCTTGTCACACTTTTCTTGCTTATATTTTTCTCAGAGGTATTTTCTTATGGCTGACCTCTGTGGCTTGCAACATTGATCAGTCTCTTCTTAGTTTAATGGAAGCAGTTCCTATTATTTTTACCTCCTGATGTTGTTTTTTCTTTAATCTTCAATTTCTTAAAATGTCCACATTGCCTATACAGTCTTCAAGGTTCATCGTGAATCTATTAAATGCACTGAAGCTAGCAGTTTTTTATTAATACATCCTATATATACAGTCCATAACTAATGAGATGATGATTATGGAGGATGTCACAATAAAGTGAGAGAGGATTGGTTCTCCCTCAAAACTTTTAAATTGGATATTTACTGACACCAAATTCCATTTTTAATAATATGTGGTTTCTAAAAGAAGGAATGAGTTAATGACACTATATTTTTTCTTTCTTGAGATCAAATTTTGAAAAAAGCTATTAGGAAACATATTTTTAGTAAAATAGGTAATAAACCAGTAGACTTCAAAGCCAGCAAATGCTGATGCATTGTTCAGCTCACACTGCAGACAGTCTGGTCAGGTCAAAACTACCTTTGGAAGCCAAAATACTTTCAGGGCATTCACAAAAGTACCTTGTTCCTAACTGGTAACATTTACAAGGTGTTTCTTTTTCTTTAAATTGGTACACTTGCGATTGTAATTTTATTTACCATTTGCAACAATTAGTATCTTCAGTGTCATTTTTAATGGAAATGGTGAAAACGGAAAATCTTGTTTTTACCTTACAGAGAAGTCATTCTGCCTTTCTTCAGGTATTAACCACAGAAATTATGTAGAATACATAGAAAATAATGTTTTGAAGTTGTTTATAATGAAAAAACAGTTAATGCTAACCTTGGAACAGTATATTTTAAGATGTGCTGAATTCCGTGCTCTGCCATAATTTTCAGTATGATTACAGGAAAATCATTTAATCTCTTGGGTTCCTGGTTTCAACACAACTAAAAACAGAGTAGCTGATAATATTAAACTTGAGACACCATTACATTCTTTACATTTTGTATTTCTATATTGACATTACTAATAAAAAGACAAGAAATAAAGTTAATCTACACTCAGAAGAAAAGGGATAAGTCTTGGCTTTAACCTTTCTCTATAAATCTCTTCAAGAAAAGGTTTTTTTTTTCTAGTTTTTGAGGTATAATTTACATAAAACCTGTCTCCTTTTAAAAATTGTGAATATAGGTATATGTGTATATTTTAATTTATTTATTGTGTGTATTAATTTTTTAAGTGATTTAAGATTTTTTAAAATTTTTATTTTAATTTTTTTATTGTTGCTCAATTACAGTTGTCCCCATTTTCCCCCATTACTCTCCTCCACCCTACTCTCCTCCACCCTACTCACCCCCACCTCCCACATTCAGTGTTTGTCCATGAGTCTTTTGTACATGTTCCTTGATGACCCTTCCCATCCCCCTTCTAAATTTACATGAATGGTATTTTGCTAAAGTAATTTCATTTTTCATCTTTTTCTAATTGACCCCATGGGCATTTGAAAGATTATTTCTACTCAGAAAGATTTTGATTCAATTGGTCAATAGTAAGAGGCAGGCTTTTGTTTACTTTGATACATAGTGGGAATAGATATATACCCTGGCTTTTCCTAAAGTTCTGAACTTTCATATTTAATTAATTAATATGGTCATTGCCTATTGCACAGAGCCATTTAAAGGCAAAGTTAGAATGCAATAGGATTCTTTGAAGCTAATCACCAACTAACCTTACATTAAGAGTAAACTTTCTATAACACTGCTAGAAATGTATATAGTATTGTCTTCTTACAACCAAAATTTATCTTCATAAATTTCTTACAGAATTTTTTATTAATTCTTTATTTACTTATTTAATTTAAGACTTCATTTTTATAGCATTTTCAGGTTTACAGTAAAATTGAGGGGAAGGTACAGATATTTCCCACATAATCCCTCCTCTGACAGATACATGTTATCGACATTACTCAATAAAGTGGTACAGCTGTTAGAACTGATGAACCTACATTGACACATTATAGTCACCCAGAGTCCAAGGATACATTATGGTTGACATAGGTATTGTATATACTATGGGTTCAAACAAACGTATAATGATATGCCCATCACATTATCTTATAGAGTATTTTCACCACCCTAAAATCCTCTGTGATCAACCTATTAATCTTTTCCTCTCACTGTCCCCCATCCCTACCAATCATGACCTTTTTATTTTTTCCGGTAGTTTTGTCTTTTCCAGAGTGTTACATAGTTAAAATGTAATATTAAGTAGCCTCTTTCAGATTGCCTTCCTTCTCTTAATAATACGCATTTAGGGTTATTTCATGATATTTTATGGCTTTCTATTTCATTTCTCTCTTAGTACTAAATAATATTTTATCGTCTGGATGCACCATTTTATTTAACCATTCAGCCATAGAAGGATATCTTAGCTGCTTCCAAGATTTGTCAATTATCAATAAAGCTGCTATAGACATCTGTGTGCAGATTCTTATGTGGACTTCAGTTCTTTCAGCTCCTTTGGGTAAATACCAAGGAGCACAGTTGCTGGATCATTTGGTACAAGTCTGTTTAGTTTTGTGAGAAACCTTCAAACTGTCCTCCAAGTGGCTGTACCATTTTGCATTCCCACTGGCAATGAATGAGAGTTCTCATTGCTCCACAATTTGGCCAGCAAGAGTGTTGTCAGTGTACCAGACTTGGGGCATTTGAAGAGGTGTGTAGTGTTCATGCATTGTTATTTTAATTTGCATTTCCCTGATGATAGGTGAGGTAGAGTGTCTTTACATATACTCATTTTCTGTCTTTGTATTTTAAGAGTTCTTGGTACATTTTGAATAATAGTCCTTTACAGTGTTTTTACAAATTTTTCTATTTTGTGGTCTCTCTTCTCATTCTCTTTCTACTGTCTTTTGCAAAGCAGGAGGTTCTGATTTGAATGAAGTCTAGCTCACCAATTCTTTTTTTCATGGATCATGCCTTTGATTTTGTGTCTAAAATGTAACTTGTATAAACAAGAGTTGCTCTAGATTTTCTTCTATGCTATCTGCCAGGAGTTTTTAGTTTTGCATTTTTATATTTAAGTCTGTGATCCATTTTGATCACATGCAAATCTGTACCAAACACATATTTCTGAAGTAACTGATACATAATATGAAATTTATGTTAATCCCCTGAAATTTCTGTTTTCAAATTCCATAACTATTCTGTTCCAGTTGTTTTGGACAATACATAAAATAATATTAGCACTAAGTAAAAATAAAATATATGTAACAATTTTAAACACTAAGTAATAACAGTAATATTAATTATCACTTATGGAGGGCATAGTGTGTGCCAGTTATTGCTAGACACTGTAGATGTTGTAATTTATACAACAGTATTACAATAAAAAGATTGCTATCCCTACTCTACCAAGAGGAAACTTAAGCTTAGAGAAGGTAACTCTTATATCTAGCTACTTAGCTCTTAAATTATTATACAGCTAGGATTCAAATCTAGTACTCTGTTACCAGGAAACTTTAATTATTTGACTATAGTATACTAGCATATTAGGAAGTAAATGTAAAACATCACAGAGAAAGCACAAATTTATTTCATATTATTTTTGTGGGTAGTATTCTTTTTTTAAAAAATACTGTTTTTCAGTTATAGTTGTCCTTATTGAATACATGAATCTATCAGTAATACATTTCAACTTGAAATTCCTTTACTTTTAAAATGTTGACAACCATTTGTAAAGAACCCTGAATTTTCAACTTCTGCACACATTGGCAGCCACATTCTTTGAAGTTATGACCTAATCTCTCAGCCTTAGTTTCCATATTTTTAAAGAAATTAATAACATCTATTCATTCAAGTTGTAATTTTGGAAATTAAAACTAGATGATGAATTATATAAACTCTTGAAAACCTATCAAGCCCCATCTAAATGCACAGCATTATTAAAATTTAGGGCACGCATCAATGAAAAACACGCAATAACTTCTAACAAAAAGCATAGTTAGTTCAATGCAGTTTTAATTATATAAGTGAAAAGAAGCATCTAAAGAAAACGCTCAGAAATGGAAGTGGCAACGTGGGTAATAACTACACGTTGGCCACATGCTGTGTTGGTCGTTGGACCACTTTATCAAGACATCTTCTTGCTGACCTGTTTAATATGCCAGAAACATGCAAGTAGAAGTAAATACATGGAATACTGAAACACACACACTCAAATACACACATTCACTCATATAACACCCATAGAATTGGAAATATTTCCAAACGAAGCATTGCTACATTGTTTGTTAATTTGATCAAGAGAAATTTAGAAAATCTTGCTTTTAGTTGGGCGGCTGGGATCATGGATTACTTAAGTAAAATCATCCCCAAAATGTTAAGTTACAGGCAAAACAGAAATAATCAGATGTTCACAAATTTGGAGATAAAGTAGTGAAAACTAATAAGGCATTTAAGAGCAATGGCATGAAAATAGCAAAATACAAAGTTTCACACTTTAAAATGTGGAAAGTATGCTATGCATTTAATTTGTCTCTGGCCAAAAGTAGCGTACCTACTGAAATCTGACCTATAAAATAAGCTGTTTTTTTTTTTTCATTTTAATCAGTAAAGAGTTCTAAATAAAAATTTTCATTCTCCTTTTTTAATAAGAATTTTAAAGAGATTGTAATGTTTCTTTCTTATGAAAGTTGGACTTTGTTCTCAAAGTATCTATTTGAACCCAGACTTTTTTTCTTTAAATCTTATAAATTACTGTTTTAACATGTTTTATTTTTAGATGCCACCATTTTGTATAACATTTAACTACAAAATTTCTTTTATTAAAAATATTGTTTTGTCTTTCTTAACCAGTATATGTTTTCAGGCAGCCAGAAACTTTTTAAGGTTTTCTCTGTCAATAAATACACTTTTTTAAGACAAAGAAAATATTGTAGTGTGAATCCATCCAATACTGTAATGTCTAAAGGAAGAGTTGTTCTGACATTGATCTAGGGTCAGTATGTGCATACTGCAGCTATGCATTTGGTTGGTTTAAAAAATAAAGTAATTTATTAAGAATGTTTTATTTATGTGCCCAGGCATACATTTGTGTAAAAAATTAATAGCCCAAAAATGTCACAAACTGTAAATTCCAACCAATGTTTATTCATTGCTAATATTGTCTGCGATACCCAGCTTGGCTAAAGAAGGTTTGTAGGATGGTCTGCCTAAAGAGTGAAGTGCTCACAGCCTATTTTGTTTACGTGTTTATTTCTACTGAACAAGGGGGCATTCATTCTTTTGAAACCTATTTCCTAACACCGTATTTATTTTTGTGAACTGAGAAAACAAAATAGAGAAATAAATGTATGTTTTATGAGAAGCATTTTCCTGGTAAAGAGCCTGGTTAAAGCAAACAAGCCATGTGTGGCAGACCCCATCTTCCAGTCCTGCCTTTCCACCACCACCCCAGGTAATAAGCTTGCTTGTCAAGAAGAGAATTTTTAAAAACTCAATAAAAAATTAAAGTAAGATTGCTGAATGAGATAAGACTAAGCTTATCTGAGATTATGTATTTACTAGGTCTTAAACCATATAATTGTAATATATTTCAGTAACTAATATTAATGTTAGATTTCATGTTGGTAGGTCACAGCAGGGTAAAAACAAAGATTTCTCTATCATTGAACACTCGATTCTGACGTGGCACACATACTTTCCAAGTGTTGGTGTGTCCAAACTGATATAAATTATACTAATCTGGATATCTTTTCTTATACTATTGATTGATTTTTTTTTACTCTTTATTCCTTTTTCTCTTTCAGTTTTTATACTGACATCTCATGTCTTGACTCTGGCCTTTTTCTTTGTTTTAATTTCAAAAGTGTATCCTGAAAAAGGCCATGAATTTTAATATCTCTTAAAATATATATACTTATTCTCTTTAGGATTGATTAGAGTTTTCCATATAAAGGTGGTCCTCTAAGATAAAAATATAGTTTTCTCTATATTTTTCTAGACTATGGTTTTTGAAACTTCCGTTACAATAGATTATTACTTTACTAATTTCTTATAATTATTATGTCATAATGTCCTTGCTTCCTAAATATAAATAGTAGCTTATAAGAATATTTGAAATTCTGAATGTTCTTTAAAATTCAGAATCCCACTCATAGCTTATAATAATGTACAGCTAAACAAAATTAATGATGTAAATTTTGCATGTAATTTCTGTATAGCCAAACAATCTGAAATGATAAAATACAATAACTATGTGTTAAACATACCCAGTTACAGAAATTTGCGCCAGAACTTAAGTAATCATCAGCATTGACTTTCTGAAAATCTTACAGATTTTCAGCATTTACATGGTCTTATGTTTATAATATACTTACTTTATTCCTTTCTATTCACAAAACATTTTCTTTTCCTTTTTCCTATGCTTATTTTGCTTGATATCATATAAAATTATAATAGGCCCAGAGTATTTTATTTTTATATATTTGTCTTGTTTCAAAACACTTGAATTTTGGAAGTGGTTAAAGTTTGAAGCAAATATATAAAATTTCTGTAGTGATTTCTCAAAGGAGTTAAAAACAATTAAATTCAATTCTTGCCTGAGAAAACTGATATGCATCATTAGTTGTATCTTCAATCCATTCTATCCATCTTATTTTGTTTAGTGACTATGCCAAATTTTAAGTAATTGTTAAATTCAGTAGGGAGAGTTTAGTTGAATTATCATCAGTGGTTGCAGAAACCGAAGTAATTATTTGTTCTCATAGACAGAGATAGTTACTGACAACCTGTTTTTTTTCTTCCTAACTGAATGGAAATTTATCTCATTTTCTTCTCTCTTGACTTATGATTAAAGAATGCAATCAAACAGCTTAGCTGAAAAATGAAATTAAGCTATTGAATTTTAATGGTGTATTGTCTCCATATTTATGTGTAGAGAATCACTAGTAAAATTAAGCATGAAATTGTATGGAAATATATTGAACTCTTATTTTCAGCCAGCAGGTGGTTTTGTTTTACTAAAAACAGAATGGATACAAATTTAAAAGGACAAAATGGAAAATAAGTGTAATTTTAAGGGTATTAGAATAGGAGAAAAATATCAAGAGTTTTCATAGTTAATAATAAAGTCAAATTATAAGCAAAAACTTTTATTTATTGTCAAGGTAGTATCAGTGGTAAATAAGTATCTAAATTGAAGCGTAAGAAGCAAATACAAAAAAAAAGGAATGGATATTAATAACTCTACTTTTATCTGTGTTCAAATTGTAGTATATAGTACTAACAATATTGAAAGCCATCTATACCCCTTCATCATGTTAACACCACATGTGCACATCAGCAAGTTTCATAGAATTCAAGCAAAGGAAATTAGGTGGCCTGAGCACACTTGAAGAGAGCATTTTAAAATGTAATTTATAGTTATGATACTTAAGAAAAAAGCTCCCAAAATCATGCTATTAAAATTGATCAACTTTGTTTCAAAATCATTTCTAATATGTGTGTATAAAGTATTTTTTGTGAATAACTCTAGAAAACAAGTAAATGTAATAATTATCAGTGTGTAATAACAAAGAAAATGTTATGTTCAGTTAATTTCCTTATTATAGGCTGTCATACACACTGTCATACATTGGTCTCTATTATAAATATATTAAATATTTTATTTTAAATCATTTTTTCCAGTTATATAGTCATTAAATTTAAAAAATCACCCTGACAATTACCATTTAATGCCTAGTTAAACACTTTTGTTTAATCATTAGTAGTAAAGGGAACTTTGACAGATTTTTCAGTAAGGCTGGAGTTTAGACAGTCATTTTAATTACACATTATAAAGAAATCCTTTTTTGGTGTCTTTTTTGTTTAGTTTTATTTTGTTTTTCTTTTTTAACTTTTAAATTTTTTTCAGTTACAGTTTATATTCACTGTTATTTTGTATTAGTTTCAGGTGTACACCATAGTGATTAGACAATCATACCTTACAAAGTGTTCCCCCTGGTATTTCTAGTACCTACGTGGCACCATACGTAGTTATTACAATATTATTGATTCTGTTTTCTATACCTTACTAAAAAAAAGGTCTTTTGAATTAATCATTCTAAATAATTACATTCTATAGAGTTTAAATATCTTTGAAATTTAGAGATTATACAACAAAAAATTGAAATTGACACAATCTTTGGTTATAATTAATATTATAATTTAAACTAAGCACAGTTATTTGGAGAGCAATTAGAGCTACAATTTCAAATTAACTTGGAATAATTGAATCATTTTTTTTAAAGAAAGATCTGTTTCCTTCAACTTGGTAGCCTAATAACTTTTGATTATTTTCTTTCCCACCTGAAAAGGAAAAAAATTAAATTATATATTTGGAATAGATTAGAAGCACAGGGAACAAACTGATGACACTTCAAATGAACAAAAATTATGGAGAATTGAGGGGAGGGTCAGAAGATGGCAGTGAAGTAGGTGGGAGCTAAACCCTCTTGCTCTTGCACCCAACTGGGACACCTAGCTGATCTGAGAAACTTAGGGATCAACCAGTGAAATTCCAGCTTATTTGAAATTTGGAAGCCAAAGATTGCAGAGGACGATAGAAAACAGACAATAAGGTTTTGTAGGGCATCGGGAAGGTCCCTGGGTTCTGTGCCGTGGATGCAGCTGTGGTGGTTCCCAGCCCTGTGACAGGAATGGTGGCTACCGCTGGAGCTTTGGAGGAAAGCTGGCTCAGCGATTGTAACTTGCCAACTCCTTCCCCTTCCAGAGCAGGGAAGTCACAGACCTGCACCAGCGGAGACCTGGTTGCTGGGCAGTGGGAGACACAGAGTAGGCAGCACATGGCAACTGAGACAGTGGTCGCTGGCTGGACCAATACTAGAGAAATTGGGGAGCCGGGTAACACCAGGGCATGGTAGAAGAGAAGGCCATGACTACCGTGACCCAGATAGTCCTGGGACTGGTCAGAGTTGGGCTGAGTGAAAATCCCGGCGATTGACTGGAAAGGTAGCCCACAAGCAAGGGGAGTTCACTAAAAAAAAAGGCTCTCGGCCGCTGTGCAAGGACCTCTGGTGCGCTATGGCAGCGGATGACCAGGAGAAAGAAGGAGGAGGAAGAAGGTGTGTGAATTGCTCCAAATAAGGGCACCCCAAAGACTGGTCAAAGCGGGGCAACTGAGGCCAAAGAGGTAGCTGACCCCAGAGAGACTTAATTTAATAGGGGAACTAAACTACCCAAAAAGGCCTTTGCGCATGCAGTGCCCAAGCCAGCAAAGACTGAGGAGGAGGGGTGCGCCTCATGGACTAATCAAAGGGCTGCACACCCAGGGGGACTGAAGGCGCTAGCCAAATGCGTAGGACGATGCGGGCCTTGGAACAGTCCAAGGGCTCAGCTAGAAGCTGTGAACCAGGGAAAATGGCAGCCCAGACACAGCCCCCATCCTTGCAGATCCACAGGAAAAAAAAACAACAGAACAAGAAATGGAACCCAACCCCCCTCTGACTGTAGCATCAAGGAACAGAGCAGAACCGGTTGGGGGTTTAAAGTCAGCAGTAGGCCTTTTTTCTTTCTTTTTTTCTTTTTGCAATTCTAAGACAGTAAGACCTGGATCTGTGAAAGGACCAAAGACAGATCCAGAGAGAGATCAGAAGGCTGACAATCACAACTGAGAAAAATTTCGTTTTGATATCCCTCAGAACTTGCTTTTATTTTATTTTATTTTATTTTATTTTTATTTTATTTTATTGTTTTGGTTCTTTTTTTGTTATTTTTATTTTAAAATATATTTTATTTTTTAAAATTTTTCTTCCTTGTGTTTAGTTTCTTTTGTTTGTTTGATTTCATTGTTTGACTAGTTTTCTTGTTCTCCCTTTCCTATTACATTTTAATTTATCTTCTGACACTGAACCCATATTCCAATAACACGCTACTCTTGGTCTCTTAATTTTTTAAATTTTTATTCATATTAAATAGTGGTTGTCTTATTATTGTTGTTCCAAATCCCACACAGCACCCTACCCAGGTTTTGGCCCATTTCGCTATCTTCCTGAGCTTTATTACTGTTGTGGTTAACTTTATTTTCTCCAACACTGCCCCAGGTTTCTATCACTTTCTCTCACTATATCTCATCATCTAACCCCACATAGACATTCTGCTTGCTGGAGTCAACTCACATCCCCCCCTCACCCCCCAAAAGAGTCTTATCTCTTTTTTACCTTTTATAAGAAGTGGCTACTTGGGTGAATTATCACACTTATTGTGGTACTTCTCCAAGGATCTCTATTTGTTCCTTACCTGTTACTACTTTAATTCCCATAGAACACACCCCTACTGTTTTATTCCATTTCCCCTTCACCCTGCCCCTGATCACATATAAGATAAGGTGGGAGTTGTGAATACCAGTAAACCTGCAGGGGAAGAAAACCCACCAACAAAGGACCCACAAACAGGAAAAGCCCAATTGCAAGAAGAGGCACCACACAAATGTAAGAAAGGGCAAACCTAGAGCATCCAGACAAGTAGATCAAGGAGACCACACCACTGAGTCCCACAGAACTCGTTCCACAGAGGTTGACACTATAAAGATAGCTGGCAAAGCAGAGCATCAGGAATCACAGAACCAAACAAAAAGAGTCACCCAAAATGGAGAGACAAAGGAAGAACCAGCAATTGAAAAGAATAGAAGACTCCCCACTAAATGAGCTAAATGAAACGGAGGCAAGCAAAACTATCAGATATAGAATTTAAAAGAATGGTGATAGAGATGCTCAAGGAACTCACAGACAACTACAAGGAACTGAATGAGAACTACAACAGTATGAAAAAGGAAACAGAAACCATACACAAGAACCAGGAGGAAATGAAGAATACAATTTCTGAAATAAAAGTATACTAGAAGGAATTATAAGCAGGTTGGATGAAGCAGAAGGCTGAATTAGTGAGCTGGAAGATAATATAGAAAGAAATACTCCGGTAGAGTAGCTGCAAGAAAAAAGACTGAAAAAATATGAAGATACCTTAAGGGAAATGCAAGACAATATGAAACACAACAACATTCGAATCATAGGAATACCAGAAGGAGAAGAAAAGGAGCAAGGGATAGAAACCCTGTTTCAAAAAATAATGACAGAAAACTTCCCAAACCTGGAGAGAGAAGATAGCACACAAGTTCAGGAAGCACAGAGAGTCCTAGTCAAGATGAACTCGAAGAAACCTATTCCAAGACACATCATAATTAAAATGCCAAGTTTTAAAGACAAAGAGAGAACCTTAAAAGCAGCAAGTGAGAAACAAGAAGTAGCATACAAGGGTGCAAAGATAAGGCTAACAGCTGATTTCTTCACAGAAATGCTACAAGCCAGAAGGGAATGGTAAGATATATTCTAAGTAATGAAAAGCAAAGGCCTGTAACCAAGACTACTCTACCCAGAAAGACTCTCAATTAAAATGGAAGGAGAAATAAGGAGTTTTCCAGGCAAAATAAGGCTAAAAGAATACATGTCTACCAAACCAGCACTGAAAGAGATGCTAAAGGGACTGCTATAAGAAGAGGAAGAAAAAGAGTGAGAAAGAGAGGAACACAGGTACAAAGAGGGAAAAATGAATAAGTACCTATGAATAATAACCTTAAATGTTAATGGATTAAATGCTCCAAATAAAAGACATAGCGTAGCTGAATAAGAAAACATGACCCGCACATATGCTGCCTACAGGAGACCCACCTCAAAAAAAGGACCTACACAGAGTGAGAGCGAAGGTTTGGAAAAAAATACTCAAAGTGAATGGACAGGAAAAAAAAACCCAGGATAGCAATGCTTACATCAGACAAAATAGACTTCAAAACAAAAGTCATAAAGAGATACTGAAGGACACTACATAATACTCAAGGGAAGACTCCATCAAGAAGACATAAGCATTGTAAATATATATGCCCCCAACATAGGAGCACCCAAATATATAAGGAAAATCTTGGAAGACTTCGAGAAAGTTATAGACAGCAACACACTTATACTAGGGGATTTTAATACCCCACTGTCAAAAAATGGATAGATCTTCTAAACAAAATATCAACAAGGATGTTGTGGCATTGAAAAATGTCCTAGATCAAATGGACTTAATTAATATATATAGAACCTTTCATCCCAAAGAAGCAAAATACCCATTCTTTTCAAATGCACATGGGACATTTTCAAAGATAGACCACATAATAGGACACAAAAAAAGCCTCAACAAATTCAAGAAAATTGAAGTCATATCAAGCATTTTGTTGGACCACAAGGGACTGAAACTAGAAACCAACCTCAAGGAAAAAACTCAAAAACACTCAGACTGATGGAGACTGAATAGCATGCCATTAACAATGAATGGGTTAATAATGAGATCAAGCAAGAAATCAAAAAGTTTCTAGAAACAAATGAAAATGAACACAAAATTGTCTAAAATGTATGGGACACAGCAAAGGCAGTTCTGAGAGGGAAGTTAATAGAAATACAGGCCTACCTGAAAAAGATAGAAACATTTCAAATAAACAACCTGATACAACATCTACAAGAACTGGAGGAACAACAACAAACAGAGCCCAGAACAATCGGATGGAAGGAAATAACCAAGATCAGAGCAGAATTAAATGACATAAGGTCTAAGAGAACAATTCGAAGGATCAATAAAAACAGGAGCTGGTTCTTTAAAAAGATAAACAAAATTGACAAGCTTTTAAGCAGAATCATCTAGAATATAAGGGAGAGGACCCAAATAAATAAAACTGGAAATGAAACAGGAGAGATCACAACTGATACCACAGAAATACAAAGGACTGTAAGAAATTACTACAAAGAACTATATGCCAAGAAATTTGAAAAACTGGGTGAAATGGACAAATTCCTGGAAAAATATAATCTTCCAAAACTGAATGAAGACAAAGCAGAAAGCCTGAACAGACTGATAACAGCTGGGGAAATCAAAGTGGTAATCAAAAAACTCCTGGTACACAAAAGCCCCTGACTGGATGGTTTCCCAGGAGAATTCTACAAAACATTTAAGATGGAGCTAACCCCTATCCTTCTCAGACTATTCCAAACAATCTAAGAAGAGGGAGGACTCTCAGACTCTTTTCATGAGGCCAGAATCATCCTAGTCCCAAAACCAGATAAAGACATAGCTAAGAAAGAAAACTACAGACCAATATTGCTGATGAACATAGACGCTAAATTCCTCAACAAAATATTGGCAAACTGCATCCAGCAACACATTAAAAAGATCATCCACCATGTTCAAGTTGGATTCATCCCAGAGATGCAAGGATGGTACAGTGTTTGCAAAACAATAAACAAAATACATTAGATAAACAAAAAGAAAGACAAAAATCATATGATCATATCAATAGATGCAGGAAAAGCATTTGACAAAGTACAGCACCCATTTATGAACAAAACACTCAGCAAAGTGGGAATAGAGGGAGCATATCTCGACATAATCAAGGCCATATATGAGAAACATACAGCCAACATCATACTCAATGGGCAAAACTAAAATATTTCCCATAAGATCAGGAATAAGACAAGAGTGTCAACTTTCACCACTTCTATTCAA
This sequence comes from Mormoops blainvillei, assembly GCA_004026545.1. NCBI lineage: Eukaryota > Metazoa > Chordata > Mammalia > Chiroptera > Mormoopidae > Mormoops > Mormoops blainvillei. Next base: position 364,649 of record PVJD01000482.1, read on the forward strand.
CATTGTATTGGAGGTCCTAGCCACAATGATCAGACAAGAGAAAGAAATTAAAGGCATCCAAATAGGAAAAGAGGAAGTAAAACTGTCATTGTTTACAGATGATATGATTGTGTACATAGAAAATCCCATGACTCCACCAAAAAACTACTCTACCTAATAAGTGAATTTGGCAAAACAGCAGGATACAAAGTCAATATTCAGAAATTGAAGTCATTTTTGTACACCAAAAATGAAATATCAGAATCAGAAATCAAAATCCTATTCACTACAGCAACAAAAAACATAAGGTACCTAGGAATAAACCTTACCAAGGAGGTAAAAGACCTGTACTCAGGAAACTATACAACGCTGAAAAAAGAAATCAAGGAAGATACAAATAAATGGAAGTAAATACCATATTCATGGATTGGAAGAATTAACATCATCAAAATGTCCATACTACCCAAAGCAATTTACAGATTCTATGCAATGCCTATTAAAATACCAATGACATATTTCACAGATATAGAATAAACAATTCAAAAATATATATGGAACCATAAACAACCCTGAATAGCCACAGCAATTTTGAGAAAGATGAACAAAGTTGGGGGGATCACAATACCAGATATTAAACTATACTGCAAGATTACTATATCAAAACAGACTGGTATTGGCATTAAAACAGACACATAGATCAATGGAACAGAATAGAGAGCCCATAAATAAACCCATGTCTCTGTGGCCAATTAATATTCAACAAAGTGGGAAAAAACATAAAATGGAGTAAAAATAACCTGTTCAACAAATACTGTTGGGACACCTGGACAGCTACATTCAAAAGAAAAAAGAAAAAGAAACAACCACCAACTTACACCATACACAAAAATAAACTCAAGGTGGTTAAAAGACTTAAATGCAAGTCACAAAAGAATAAAAGTCCTAGAGGAGAGCATAGGCATGGAAATCTCCAATATTTCATGCAGCAATATTTTCATCCATACGTCCTCTAGAGTAAGAGACATAAAGGAAAGAATAAACAAATGGGACTTCACCAAATTAAAAAGCTGCATGGCTAAAGAAAACATCAGTAAAATGAAAAGGGAACCAACCATATGGGAAAATATATTTCCCAATGATATATCAGGCAAGGGTTTGATCTCCAAAATACATAAAGAACTCATACGACTCCACTCTATCTATGGAGACAAACAACCTAATTAAGAAATGGGCAAAGGACCTGAACAGACACTTCTACAAGGAGGACATACACAGGGCCCAGAGACATATGAAAGGATGCTCAGCATCACTAGCCAGCAGAGAGTTATAAATTAAACCAACAATGAGATACCACTTCACACCAGGCAGAATGGCCATCATAACCAAATCAACAAACAGCAAGTGCTGCAGAGGTTGTGGAGAAAAGGGAACCCTGGTGCACTGTTGGTGGGAATGCAGACTGGTGCAGCCACTGTGGAAAACAGTAAGGAATTACCTGCAAAAACTAAAAATGGATCTGCCTTTTGACCCAGGAATTCCACTGCTGGAATTATACCCTAAAAATCCAGAAACGCCAATGCAAAAGAACCTATGTATCCCAATGTTCATAGCTGCACAATTTACAATAGTCAAGTGTTGGAAGCAACCTGAGTGCCCATCAGTAAATGAATGAATCAAAAAACTGTGGTGCATTTGCAGAATGGAAAACTATGCAGCAGAAGAAAGAAGGAGCGCCTAACATTCATAACAACATGGATGGATCTGGAGAGCATTATGCTAAGTGAAATAAGCCAGGCAGTAAAAGACAAATACCACATGATCTCACCTATTAGTGAAGACTAATCAACAGAACAAACAAGTAAGTTAAATATAACCTGAGACATTGAAGTGAAGAACAAACTGACAGTGAACAGAGGAGAGGGTAGAGTGGAAGATGGGGGGAAACAGGGGAAGGGTGGTCAAGGAACATATATGGGGGACTCATGGACAAAGTCAAGGGAGGTGGAGTCGAAGGTAGAGGGAGGGCGGAGTAGTGGCAGGAAAATGGACAAAACTGTGCTTGAACAACAATAAAATAATTTTTTAAAATTATGGAGACTTTATGGGCACTTACAGTGGAATGGTTCACTGTGGAAGCTTCCAACCTCCAGAACAAATGTAGACAGTAAAAGTAATATAGGAGAAAGCTGAGATGGAAGTATTGTTTTCAACTTTAATTTGAACTCATTGGTTATTTAGTTTACTTCCTCCTCAACAATCAGCTGCACTGATTGGCTTCTCCTTCCTACCTCTCCACCTATTAATAGCATAGAGAAACATTCAATCAAATATTTTTCTGGAAGAGATTATGGCTCTCAAATTGGGTATTACTAATACCAGTGCATGTGCCTTATAGCAGAGATGGGTCCTCATTACCTTCATGTTTCCCAATTGCACAATGTACTTGAAGTTCTCGATTCTGGTAGACATACTCTATTCTAGTTGGAAGACAATTTTTAATGTTTCTCATATTTTTTCACTTCCAGGTATTAACCAATTTGCTTAGATTAATTTACATTCCAGAATAGAACAAATAGAAACTGGCTGACTACCCAGCATCATTTCAGGATAGTAGAATCCCCATGAAGATTTACTTACATTCCAGAGAAATAAAGGTCATGATAGAAATTCCCTTGGGGGTTTCCTGGGCTCAGTGTCTCTCAGCTATGACACAGCCACATACCCAGTGGATCCGTGATGCTACATCACTCCCTTGATACATGGGGAGCACGGAAATTGATACAAACATGAACCTCAGGCCATCTGCTCTGATTAGCCTAGTAAACCATCTACATCTGTTTGGATTCAGTGTGTCTTTAGTGGCCAAGTCTATGGAAGTGTGACAAGCCAGCCTAGCAGCTGCCATCATGCACTATTTAGAGCCTGCTTGATGATCCTGTTTGAACAGTGTGCAGTCTTCATGATCACTTAATAGCCAGACTTGTAAGGAAAGAGAAAAACCATTTAAGCCTTTAATGAACCTTTTCCACAAATGTAAAGGAATAACAAAGTGTCACTAACACTTTAGAAAATCTCACAGCACAAAATAAGAAGGACCTCATTTAATAAAGAGAACACCACTCTCTGGAGTAGCAAGAAATAAGTCATAGTGAGTAAAGAACTTTAGAATAATTAAATTACATCTTCTAAGAGAATAGAAAATGTAGGACATTTTTATAAGAAGAATTGTTTGAAACATGTATTTTATTTCAAATGATGTATAGTCAGCATATTTTAAAGGGCAGTGATATGGGTAAAAGTCAAGGATAAATACAGAAGGTCTAATAAGCTTCTGGTAAAAAACCTAGAAAAAGAAAAAGGAAGAGGGAGAGGGAAGAGAGAGAGAGAGAGAGAGAATATGACATCAGAACAGAAAGTCCTAAGATAATAAAATATAAAACATCACAGTATATTTTCCAAAAATGAGGAAAGACATCAAATGATCTAACTGAAAGGACTCCATAAAACATTAAAATGAAGGGGCTTAATTTCTGGAATTATTTTCATGAGATTTTAAAACCACAAGTATAAGATCTCTATTATAATTATACCCAGAGAATATTTTTTATCATAATCAAGTGAAAATTAGATTTTGACTAGAAATCTTCAACAAAATTGAGTTTTAGAAGAAAATGAAACAATTTCTAAAATTTTCTTAAGAAAAATTATTTGGAACAAAACATCATATATGCAGTTAAATTATCAATGAAAACATTTGAATTAATCTGTTGTTATAAGTCATAGAGAAAAAAACAACTTGAGGGAATTAGAGACCGTACAGAAAAAAACCCTCCTGAAAAGACTTTCCACAGGTATGCAAGATAAGTGTATGTTAGTATAGAATGCAATATTAATTTATGTGTCATACTCAAGAAATAAAATAGATTGCTCTTTTGGACGACTATTGCTGCCAAACACCACAAATGTAGTGACTTAACTACAAAACATAATTTTATTATTTGCCATGGTATGGCTCTCTCTCTCTCTCTCTCTCTCTCTCTCTTTCTCTGTCTCTCTCTCTCTCTCTCTCTCTCTCTCTCATCCTTTCACCCTGCCCAGCCGAGATTGCTCAGACCCTGAGAGCTTCAGCACAGCTGGACACTGTATGCAGTGGCCAAGGGCTATCATCCCAGTATTTTAGCTCACAAAGGCAGGGGTCTCCTTACTTTTTTGGACCCAGGCTCCAGAATCCTACAGCATCACCTTAGCTGTATTCTGTCCATTTTGAGAGATGTAAGGGAAGAGGAATTGAAATTCACCTCTTGATGGGGATTCCAGAGAAGTATTGAGCTCTTCCTCTTGATTAGATGGTCACGAGTTGAAGGAATAGACTATAGAGTGGAAATATTGTTGCAGCGATCTGTGGGGATACTGTATGCTAGATATATATAATTTAAAAAGATAAATTTATGGAAAAATATTGTCTTTGGTATTTAAAGATATGATGCCAAATATAAAAATCTCAACAGATGTCATGAAGAATAACATTAGAATCATTAACTAGAAATTAAAGCAAGAAGACAAAGATGGAAAATTTGAGATAAGGAACAATGATATTAAAAGGAAAAATAGTAAGGAACGGTGTCTGAATAATAAGCATTCTAGAACACGTAAAAAATGGAGGAGATGAGATATTAATGCAAAATGCATTAGAATATCCCAGAAGAGCATGAGATGGCAGAATGAAGAGCCTGGTGAGTACCCGGCAATTTTGATAGAAATATATAAACACCAAGGAACAATACCATACATTTTAAGACATCTGGATGAAGAAACTGTTCTACAAGCTCCCAGAGAAAAATAAATACATGAGTCTTATACAAAGATCAGACATGAGAAAGACCATAGATTTCTTAAGAACAATATTAATAAGAAGGTGATGGAGTAGCATATTCCATATTCTCAAAAAAATAATATCCAGTCATGACCTCTTTGCCCAATAAGAGAATATATGTATATCCAGTATTCGGATACCATATAAAAATCAGTTACAAATAAAAAAAAGAAAAACATACTGGAGTTTGGAAAGGCAAGGATTCTGGTGAAAAATAATCAGAAGCTAAGAGCTATAAATAAAACTGAATCTCAAAAAGCCCCTTTGGAACCTCTCAGAGGACTCTGGGAGATTGTCTTCAGAAAGGTGAAACCATTTAGCATCAGCAGCGTGGGAAGAAATTTAGGCAGTTGTGGAAGTTTGTGGTTTAAATAAATAAAAGCACAGAAGACTAAGAATTTAGGTGTCTATGGACTAATAATTCAACAGATGTCTTATGAGAAGTTTGGCAGTGCTTTTGAGGGCCTTCATTTCCTCAGTATTTTCATTCCAGTTCCATGTGAGCTCTAAATTTTTTTCTCTTTTCTTTTCATGCTCTTCTTGGGAAAATCACAGATCCTTACCTCCAAGTCTGGCTCACGACTGGCAAATTCCCCTAGGGAAAGGGCAACTGCTAATCCACAGTTTACCTTCGCACAGTTCCCTCTCCCAGGTTTTGGTTCTTTCAATTCCTGTGGTTTGAACAGCAATTTGGCCTTGGCAGTATGAATTTTTTTTTTTTTTTTGGTAATCCATTTGTCTGTTGTATATGTTGTCAGTGGGGATGTTGTCCTGCTATTATTTCCTAAGTATCTTATCCTACTCTTAAGATAAATTGCAGATGTCTACAATGACTTATCATATAGTTTCAGTGACAAATTTGTATTTGTATTTCTATCTGTGGCTACTACTGAAAAATTTAAATTTGTACCCTGGTAATTCATGTAGATATCGTATTCTACTGAATCAGTCTCATATTTAACTGGAATTTCAACATAACTTGAAGCTCCAACCTTTTTAAATATGAAGAGTGTTTTTTAAATGTACATTTATATTTATGATGTAGCATGACCAATTCCCACTTTTTATTATAGACTTCTGTTTAACTTCATCTAAAATTCTCAGCTTTTCCAAAGACATAGCACAAAATGAACTGTCTCTCATGTCTGTGGCATTTGACTTTGATGTTCATTCCTTCTGCAAATAAATGTGTACTGTGAAATGTTAGGAGTCCAAAAGAATAGAATACTTGATTCTTACTATATATATATATATATATATATATATATATATATATATATATTTGTAGCTTCATCATGACACAAAAATAATAGTTCAAAATTTGTATAGGTGTTATGAAATTACATGTGTATATAATAGGAATACAAACACACCCAAATTAGAATTGGGGCACAAAGGGAAGAGAGGTCTATATAGCTTGGCAAATGTATTTGAAAAATGACTCCATGTGGGATATAAGGCATATGTAGGAACTTAATAGATGAGTAAGAATTTTCAGGGTGGATAAATCAATACTGTGGGGAAGGATACAAATTGTAGAGGCATGATATTGTCTAATAAGTTTGGGGAGTAAGTCTCATAATTTAATGAAAATATGAATGTCTCTAACCAAATGAGCATTATCCTTTTTGATGAGGGCATTTTCTTGATTTCTCAGATTTTTTCCTGTATGGCCGAACATAGAAAGTCAACCTAAACTGGGGGCTTTTTAAAAATTTAGTAGCCTGTGGCTCTATTTCAGAGGATATTTGAACTCCCTGATACCATATAAAACATTGTATTTTACACACAGACAACACACACACATGTGCACACATTTTTTTCTAGGTTAGTGTTCATACCCCATTTTTAGATTCTCATTTCAGCCAGTGCCTCGAAAAATAAAATAAATGTAAAGATCCAGACTTCTTTTAATATTTTTTCTTCCTTGACCGTAACCCTTAGAGAGAGCAGGCAGCTGCCTGATGCTTCTCCTTTGGACATCCAATCATGGCCTTGTCACTCTAAGGTTTTTGAGATACAAATCCCAAGGCTTCAAATACTATCTGTGTAGCAAAAATCTCTAAAACTTCTATGTCCTAAAATATCACACTTAGACGTCTCATCACTCGTTTCAATTTCACTTAGTTTAATTCAATCCAATTTAAGAAATATTTACTTAAATAAGCTCTTTCAATAGATACTGATTCCTGACCCTCTTTCCTTTCCCATTTCCTGTTACCGTGACTTCCTTGACAAAAGGAAGAAGGAAAACCGCTCGGCTGTCTCTGCAGCCCACAGGAAAGAGGTGACCATTAATTATGTTTTCATCCCTAATTTTTTTCACCTTATTATTTAAAACAAATCTCTTGGTTTTAAATATTTTGCATTTACTTAACTTTTTAGACATGTATTTACATAATTTCCTATATTTTAAATTCAAGATCCTTAAGAAGGCTTCTTGAAGTTTTTTAAGAAAAAAAGTTATAAAATATTCAATGTGCATTTTCAAACCTCCAGGGGATACTTGGTATAATTTGCTGATTTTCAAAACTATAAGTAGGAAGATGTTAGGCTTATAGAAGAATATAAATTTTCTCTAAAATATTTCCCCAGTAGCTCTCTTTAGAAAGGATAAAATAATCATTAGAAAGAATATTTCTTCTGTGTATTATACCTACCATTTAAGGTCTTGAAGCATATAATGCCCTGTAAAAATATGTCTGTGAAAAACTTAAGTAAATTCCTTCAGTGTAATCTTGGTGTCTCTATAGTATGAGCAAAGAAACGAGCCCTCTTGAGTCACTTTAAGTTGTGAGTCAGCAGCCGTTCTAGCAGGTCATGTTTTCTTGAATTTTCCAGCACACCATAAAAAAGCCTGACCTGTTATAAGGGCTTGAGTCTTTGGGCCTAATGTCATCCAAGAGTGCCCTGAATACTTTAGGACAATCCCAGACTGGACTCACCAGTCAGGGTAGCCAATTTTCAGCTGTCTGCACTTTCAGAAGACCAAATGGGAAGAGAAATCCTTAGTTATTAAATCCAGACCCCCTTAAGGTTTATCCTCTTGGAGGAGATTTCTAGAGAACCCTCTCAAGTGTGGAAAATAAGTTGTTTAATTTTTCTGCGGGACCCTAAGCTACGTAGACATCATTGTCCATCCGTCGTTCAGTCCTCTGTACTTCCCCCTGGTCCTAGCAAGAAAGCGTTCAGAAAAGGATTTATCAATTTAAACCATATGTAGGGGGTATTCTTAAATTATCATAAGTGTTTTTATAATCCAGTTCATCGTCAAACTTATTTTCCCCGTTTCCATTTTTGAAGGAAAAAATGATATTATTTGGATTCATACAATTTAGTCTATTATTTTATATATTGTTAATATTAAAATAATGCTCAGTCTTCTCTATAAGCTTCATATAGTCCATTTGAAGATGTCTTATCCCTTTTTCCTTTTTCCCCCAGGCCCAACAAAATGAGTAACTACTATTTATTTCTGACCAGATTGTGTTTACATGCTTTAACATGCCTTCAGCTGCTTCCTGACACTGGGCCATCTTCACTAATATTTTTTATTGGATGTAAATTTAAAGTTATTTGATTGAATACCTTATTTTCCATTGATATTATCTTACTCACTAGAGCAATAAGAGCAAAATGCTAATGATGATGCTACCAGAATAGCATAGCATATTTGCTGCAATCTGGATTTTTTTAAACAAATATAGAATTTATTGGCTGTTTGGAAGAACAGCAGGCATAACATTATAACTGCACATTAGCAAATCTATTTAACAATTTCTAAATCTTTTAAGTTAATGAACACACACAAAAATGGAAAATTGTTAAATCAGAGAATGAATGTCATAGTCCTCGTGATTTATTCATCAAGATTCATCTTTCAAAGAACTAGTTCAACCATTAAAAATATAATTATCATATAATTCCACTAATATAATCCCAATTTTCTCTACAACCTGTTCTCAGTTTCTGAAATATAACCAAATACCAACAATTACAACTCTCCAATAGGCATCAATATTCTGAATGAAGAAGAATCTCACACAAAAATATGTTCTTCTGAACTAGTAATCAGACTTCTACAGGCAGAACTGACAGATATGGTTTTTCACATTTTAAAACTTGCTTTTCATTTTCCTTCCAGTCAGGGTGAAATATTATGTAACGTTTTTGTAGGTTATCCTTTTGGTAATAAATTGCATAAATTCCCTGTACTTCATAAATAGATTATAATAAGTCCTCATTTAATGTGAGAAACTGAAAAATAAAAATGAACTGATATTAAGAGCTCAAGTTTCCACCAACATAATACATATCCTCAAGTGTCTTCTTACTTTAACTTCTGTGAGTTAAAGAATTAGTTGGATCTCAGTTTTTCCCTTTATTCTAATTTTTTTTTTTTTAATTCAGGAGGGCCTTAAACTGTGTAAGCCACAAGATGATGTTTAGATTATAAAATTAGTTTTACACAAATCTTAAGATGAATGCTTGGTATAAAATGTAGAATTATCAGAAGCCTGCTGCATGTCAAATTACCAGACTTGCATTAAATTATCTGCACTTAAAATATATCTTTAAATTCAATGGATTGTTTAGTTTTAATTATTAAACTCCTCAATATAAGCAGTGAGTTATAATTAACCACCTCTAAAGAAAAAGTTAAATAGCAGGAAAATGACTTTTAAATGTGCAGCACAGAACCCGTTGTTCTGTTTTCATTAATTGTCTTGTATCTTGCCATGTCCTTTATCTGCTTGTTGAATTTACAAGGAACATAGCAGGTTGTGAATTTTTAATACGTTTTCCTCAAGGAAAGAAAAGGTCAGTATTAACATAAAATTCTTCTTAAAGATTTGTGGCACAAATGTTTCACACCAAAGAACAGGTGTTGCTGAGGAACTAAAGCCTCAATAATCTGACATTTTTCTCCACTTAAAGAAAACTTAATGTCTCACATAATAAAATAGCACAAGGTCAAATCAATATAAAAGTTATTTCAAAGTAGATGCTGTAAGTTATTTGACACATAATCCATAATCCCACTTCTCAGTAACAGATACACATCATTTTATTCAATTAAATGTTTAATAAACCCACATATTGATAACTAACATCCAAATATAAAAGTGAAGGTTAGCAAGAAAGAAACAATTGTTAGTACTAACACTCATCTGATAATTACTTAGTATATGAGTTAAAATAAGAAATAAAATTCTATCAACACAGAAGAGGGAGAGAGAAAATACCAGGGAAAGGATGAAAAAAGTATACAAAGGAAGAAATAATTAAAGTAATAAAAAGAAACAAAAAAGACGAAGGGAGCTTAGGTAGGAGACTGTAATTAAAGAACTGTCCATTGCTCTTTTTCTTTAACTCTGGAAATCACCAGTATCAGCATGGGTACCTGCCATTAGTTCTTGTCTCCTCACTGTTTCCTATAGAGGGGGGAGCAGCACCCCTACCGTCACGAGGTCTGTAAATGCATCCCTCTGTCTTAGAGTTGCTCTTTCTTTACTTGCCCACTTCTCAGATGTGTTTATTTAAATAAGATTTTTGGTAAACATAAGCTAATGGCAAGTGCCCAAACATAGTTTTTGGCCCTTTATTCTAGCATTAGTGGTCTTGTTTCCTTCTGTAAGAAAAAAGGCGCTTTTATGTGAGCCTTAATGGTTCAAGAAAACTATTGTAAGTCTGGCTGTTTTGGACCAAAACTTACAAATTCATGGGTCTAATTATTGTTCTTAGTTATAAGAAGGTAGAAATCCTTTTAGTTCTGATTGTCAACACCACAGTCCAACTTCCAAGCCTCATCTTTTTGACCCCTAATAATACCATGTTCCATTTTCTAATCCCACAGAAACTCCCAGGATGTGAGATTGAATTTTCACACTCGATAGTATAAGCGAAGGTAAAAATCCTGCTGTGATTCGTGTTCCAAAACTGAGCTTTATTAAAATTGAAGCTTCAACTCTACTAGCGACAACCTTTGCATGATTAACTGGTTAAAATAACAGAACCGGTGTTAATGACCCCCATCTTGCCTTACACCATCTCTACTCCGAAACCGTGTTCTCTATCTACCCAATGCTCCCCATGAGATATAAAATTTGTAAGATGAAAGAAAACTCCCAAGTTTAAACCTCATCGTAATCTTTATCAAGTAATTTAGGCGTTAGATACTTAAGAAACCCTCACTAATTTCTGTGGGCTAGTTAATGGGCTGTCTTGTGAATTTCTATTACAGTGTTCAAATCTTCCATAGCACTAGAGTGGAATTGTTGATTTTCCTTAAGAAGGATATACTTACAAGATACTTATAAGTATATATAATAATACTTATGATACTTATAAGAGTAACCAAATATTTTTCAATTAAAACTGTTGAAAGGATAGACATTAAAAGTCAGAACTGTCTACTAAAAACCACAAATTTGTATGATCGAATGATAAATACTGAGTTGGCCAAAAAGTTTGTGTGATTTTATTTCCGTAAAAGACAAGAGACATTTTACATTTTCACCAGTCACTTTATTGATTTGGGTATTTTGCGTACGTCAGCTATCTCCTGCATGTTATGTTGGCAGTTCTCAATTAGTGTCTCAATTTGATTGCTATCAGCTTCAACTAGTCCACCTGAGGAGCATCATCCAGGAGATAGCTCCAGCACGGAACTTCACAAGCCACTTTCACCATGTTCGATCAGTCATAGCACTCTCTCCATACACTGCACCAATCTTTTTTTTTTTTTGCATTTCAGTTGCATTTTTGCCTTTCTTGAAATAATAAAGCATAATATGCCGAAAATGTTACCTATTTTCTTTCATCTCCAATTTTTAAATGGCTACACAAAAATTCACCTATTTTGATTTTTTAAAAATACACGCTGATAGTTAAAGACAAGTAAGTGCTGTTAGAGCCATCTCAAGGAAAAAAAAAACTTTTTGACCAACCCAATAATATCGATAATCATGCTTGAACTATTTTGATTCTCAGACAGTAAGAAATGAAACAGTTATGCCTGCCATTTGGAAAATTGCCACCGTGTTTCACTTCCATATAATTGGAAAGTGTCCTGGCAACTATGTGCAATTTCAGTTACTAAAAAGCATCTTTTGACTTTTTGAGAACATTTCCCTGTGCAACACAGTTACAAGTTATTTCTGAGAGCTTTATAGTTAAAAGCAGCTATTTCTGGAATTTCTCAACCTTGCTTTGTTGTTTATTAATGGCAAAAAAATGCTAAAAATTTGTCACCTGACTTCTTTTTCTCCAAAGTGTATGTCCATTTGGGGTTTTCTTTATCCGTGATGTCTGTAATAATGAGTTATTTGTCCAGAAATAAAAAAAATGGAGTCTGATCCAAATTTGATGGCCAAATGCTAATAACTGCAAACCATTGACAAAAAATTTGTTTCTTCAAGACTGCTTTTGAAGAACCAGTAATACCAGTAATACAATATATTTTAGGCATATACATGTTTTAAAATATTTATTTAATTTAAACAATTTTGATGTTTGTATAAAAATTTGTTCACAGTTACATTCATTGACATAAGCTCCCATAAAGGAAACTTTCAAATAAAGAAATGAAATTCTATTTTAAATTGAAAATACTCAGTTTAATATTTTTACATATAATTAGATGAAAATGTGTGTTTATGTAAGTCATCTAAAGAACAAAAATCAAATCTATTTAGATAATATGTCTATAACCTCTACAATTTTCTGCTTAATTGAAAAATACAATCTCTAATTTTTAATTTTCTAAGCTACATGTCAGTGTGCATATTCTGATTTTTTACTACATTTTATATGAATTTTAACAAAACGTTCACAATTATGTCTGTAACTATAAACGCTATATAAAAATTTGAATATACATATTGTTTTTATATTTCTCACCTGAAAAAAATAAAAAGATTAAAAGTATCATTATTGCAAATAACAATCAAACTATGATCCCAGCATAGAAAATGTTTATGGTTGAGTGGCGCAGTTAAACAGAAACTTATCATTCCAATATTTTACAAAACCATGACGTGTTCCTCGCATGACTGAGCCCCTCCCTTCAGGGTACGAATTCCATGGGAAACAATGGAAATTCACATCTGGATCCCATACCTCCATTTACAGACCACCCTTGAGATTCTTGGAACCCATTATCCCCTACTCAGACATCCCCGAGTTTGCTCCTGCATCCAAGAAGAGTCTCTTCCAGGTCTGCTACCTGAAGGCCAGACGAGCCAGCTGCCATATTTGCCCCTAATCCTGAGGGTTGTTGTAATAGTCATCTGTTAAGAGAACAACATAGATGGAATTTGGCCATGACACAAGGGCTCGTGGGCTAGCAGTGGCATTAAAATAGTATGTGTACTATGTTGAGATGTCTACGTGTAAGCAGGCAAAGATTTCTGACATGATCACTTGATTCTGGAAGGTACGTGGTGTGAACAAAAGCCATGGGGTAACAAAAAGACTTGTCTTGCATTGCCTTATCCTTGCACAGAATTCTGGTTTGAAGTTTTCAAGAGCAAAGGTTTGACAAGGTAGGAGGCTAGACACAACATTTTATTTTATGGTTTATTAACTCAACTTACAACTTTAAAATATAAAAAGACAACTGTTATATAGACATCTATTTGTATTCTTGCTCTGAGCTTCACAAATACTTGTTGGGACAGTCACTTTTACATGAACTCAAATGATGCATGGTGTTTCTAACATGAGAACTATGTCTCATACAACTTTATCTTATCATTCTTAAAATATCACTAATACTCCTAATGAAAATATGGTAACTAATAAGTATATAGGAGATAAATTCCCTGCATAATATGAGAGTAAAATAGCTTTCCACTCAGAAAGAAATGAAAGAAGCAATATTTAACACCAACAAAGTAAGATTAATGACATGTCTTTTTCAGCACCTTCTTCCTTATGAAAATGCTTATTTACTAAGCAAAGCAAAGGGGGGCGGCAGTATTTCTTTTTCTTTTTTTACCATTTAGACTAAAAGTCACCCTAATATGTGAGAGACTAGACCTATTGTTTATAGCATATAGATGAGTGTGATCATACTTATTCAACTCTCATTTCAAAAACTAAGATAACTGACCCCATTATTCAGTGAGGGGACATTAGAGTCCTTCTTTGAATTCTTTTGGTGTCATGTACCTTTAGACATTATCATGGATATACTCTTTTTTATCCCCCCCTAGCTTCATTCAGACCAAGATAAAGGAGATGGATCACTCAAATATATTTTATCTGGAGATGGAGCTGGTACTCTTTTTATTATTGATGAAAAAACAGGTGACATTCATGCCACAAGAAGAATTGATAGGGAAGAAAAGGCTTTTTATACTCTACGTGCACAAGCTATTAACAGAAGAACTTTGAGGCCAGTGGAACCAGAGTCCGAGTTTGTGATAAAAATCCACGATATCAATGACAATGAACCAACATTCCCAGAGGAAATTTATACAGCCAGTGTTCCGGAAATGTCCGTTGTAGGTAAGTTTATTTACAACATTTATCATGATATTAAAAAAGTATTAAAAATCAAGAAATTCTTAAAATATTATGATCAGTTCATTGAAATCATCTTGATTCTCTGCTGAGAATAGATGCACAATTTCCTCATTTAGGATGTGAGTAAGAAAAGAAAATTAAGTGCCTTTTCCAGTTCCTGTGTGTTTGTAAATCTTACAATACAAATGAGGTAGACAGTTTCCTCAAAAATCAAAGAAAATACCATTTACCTCAGTAGAAAACTGAAAATGTATTTTTTTGTCACGTGGATTTGGATAATACCTGTGTAATACTCTCACACAAAATATAAATACATTTAGAACATAGATATAGAGTCTTTGCATATATACTCCAGTCATTTGTGTAGTTTGTCCGCATTATCTTGACAATATACATGATAGAATTGATGAGATGTTTGAATTATTTTACATAGACCGCATTATATTTTTTTATGAAGTAAAGAATTATAAAAAACATCGGGATATAATGATAACAGTTTTAGAGATATGTTTGGATTTAGTAAAATTGATTTGTTTCTCAAATGTAGGAGAAATTACATTACCTGATAAAATAACTGCCATTTTTTTTTTCTTGTAACAGTTGTGATAGCAAATTTTCGACTCTGCATTTCTCAAAAGCATTGTTCTGGGATTATTATTTAATATTTACTTCATTAAATCCTAAGGACATTTGCCAGTTGCCTTATTATAAAGGCCTTTTAAATATCTTGAACTTTATTAAATAGCTTTTAATAGTTCATGGAACATGGGATCTTCTTGGATGGTTTCTAAATTTAAATTTCAATCTATTCATAAAATTGTATTCTAGTACAGATGTTAATTATTTTTGTAGTTAATTAGTGGAGAGGGGGAAAGAGGAGCATACTTACTCCTTTGTGATTAGATAGATATGCCCTTTACATGAAACAAATCTATTATGTGAAAATGAATTTAGGTATCGAACCTGAGCATTTGTAAAGGGACTGCATTTTTTTATAACCTGGTAATTCAAGCATTATCTATTGCATGCATAAAAATACACTTGTTGGCTAAATAAATATGTAGTTGAATTCAGAGTTTACCAATAATAACTTTGTATATAATTTTTATCTAAATTACCAATAAATGTTTCTTTAAGAGGTCATTATTAAAGCCAAAAATGATTCAAGTCTTCCATGAAAACCAGTGCTTTTGCTCCTCCTTCTGGTACTGTGCAGAACTAAGCTGAATTTGGATACTTCAGGTACTTCTGTGGTGCAAGTCACAGCTACAGACGCCGATGACCCTTCCTACGGGAACAGCGCGAGAGTCATTTACAGCATACTTCAAGGGCAGCCGTATTTCTCTGTGGAGCCTGAAACAGGTCAGGAATCATGAATTGGCTTGTTAATTTAATAGTCTTTACGGTCTTTATAAGTAGGCAAAAAGGTGGGAAAATAAGAACAAAACATTAATATTAATATTCCCAGAAGAGGGATGATGCCGCTCTTAAGAGATTTACAAACTCAGAGTTGAATGATTGAGTGAGCTAATGAAAATATGCCTGTTTTTATGTTTTTACATGAGGGTTTAGGTCACTATACAGCACATACAGTATTTTTTAGGAAATAGAAAAGCAACACAAATTTTTAAATATCTGCATTAAATCACTTTTACAATTTCTAGACAGTAAAAATTCATAATGAAAACATGTTTTTCAAAAGTTACTAGTTTGGACATACAATTTGTGAACTTAACAAATAATTGGTATTTTAATGATGATAACAAAAGTCTTTATATTTTCTTCAAGGTATCATCAGGACTGCTTTACCAAACATGAACAGAGAAAACAGGGAGCAGTACCAAGTGGTAATCCAGGCCAAGGACATGGGCGGCCAGATGGGAGGCTTGTCAGGGACCACCACAGTGAATATCACGCTGACGGATGTCAATGACAACCCACCTCGCTTCCCCCAGAGTAAGCGCCTTTCATGGTCTTTCTGCAGGGCAAGAGCATTACAGTTAAAAAAAAAAAACAGAAAAAACGTTGTCAGTTATTTAATTTAAAACACATAGAAAGTATGCTACAAAAATGAAAAAAATAGGTGTGTATCGTGATGAAGCCATTGTTATTTAAAGATTAAAAACTAAATATTTCAGATATTTCATTCAGAGACAGGGAGATCTTTCATTACAAAACCTCTACATATATAACTGTTCATCTATAATTGTAACCTGAAAGTATTTATTTAGTTAGCAAAAGGAAATAATGTTTTATTGGAAAATAAAGTAAGTCATATTCTACAATGAATGTGTTTATTTCCACTTATAACTTAATAAGGAGGATTCTAGCTTGAGGGTAAATATTTTTCAATGAGTGATACAATCTGACATACTAGAAAGGGCTACGTAGGGAGAACTTTACAAACTAATCCGATTTGCATTTAATATGCCTGTGTGTGGAGTGGCAGTCATAAATAAAACACTTCATATTCCTATCTATTTAAAGATCTATTTTGTGTTACAGGATTAACCTTCAAATTCTCAAAATAGATCATGAATAGGTTAAAAACCATTGGCTTCTGACATTATAACACATGTATTTATTGTCTTGTCTTATACAATTTTTGGTAGATGAGCAACTAGAGAGGGTTCTATTAGGTCTCAACGGATACTCCCAAGACTTAGCCAATTTCCTGCTAATCTAAAAGATCCTATACTCTAGTTGAAATTTCACATTGTGAGGAATGTGGCATAAAAATGTAGGCTCTGGTATGACCTATGTACTTAATTTTTAGCATTTACTGTACATTGACTTCTGAATCAATCCCCTAAATTTAAGTGTACCTTTGTGATAAAGTATTAAGTAACACTTCTTGTGACATTTATATTTTTACACCAAAGATCATTGCACAAAAAATTATGGTCTAAGAATTCACTGTATTATTTGGACTCTTTATAAAGCATTTTACCTCTTTTTTGTGCTATTTTTTTCCTAACTTCAAAGTTATTATTCATAGTGCATGATTCGAACTGAATTGTTTAAGGTCATGTGTGTGGAAATATTATAAAATTCAAGTAAAATTTGTTGAGCAGACTAATCATATGCTTATGCATTGTGATGATTATTATGTTGAATATTTAAGGTTCATGACTGTCAGGCCTGCTGTTGCGGCATCTGACCCAAAATACAGAAAGAAAGGTGTTTGCTTTGCTCCTTTCAAAGAGTAAGGTTTCAGCTCCAGATCACATTTACTATTGGCAGGGAAAAGGAAACCAATTATAATCCTTTATCATTGTTTCAGAACAGTTCTAAAGGTGTGTCCAGTTACATTAAACTTAAATTTCACATTTTATATATGATCTGTATATATATATATAAACATATATGTACACATATAAATATCATATATAAAATCCTCCTCACTGTGCTTTAGCATGTTACCAGAAGAATGGATATAAAAATCCAGGAGAAAACAACATAACTGACCAAATGCATATTCTAAAATGACCAAAAATATTTCTGAAAAAGCATTTAATCAATAATAACTGACCATTAAAAGGAATATTTTAAGTGCTCACCCATATATATATACACGTGTGTCTTAAAGGCAGTCTATTTGAAAACAGTGCATTTAATAAGCAAATTAGATTCTAATTAAATGAAAAAAATGGACATTTGAAACTTAATAATACCTAATGAAAATTTACTTTATGATTTTTATCTAACACCTTTATTAATTCATTCAATAATTATTATTTTTCCTTTTAAGTTGGAGTTTGTGATTGGTATCTAGTAGGTACATTGTACAGGCCCTGAAATAGTAATAATAATGATAATAATAAAGCACAATTTATATTTCCTAAATAACATTCTTATCCAGCCCTGTACCAAGTAATTTACTGACCTACTTAATGTAATTAGAGAAGCTCATTCAGGTGAGTTTTATGGCCTCCGTTCTACAAATGAGTCAACAAGGACCACATCACAAGTAACGGCAGGTGTGTGCTGCTGTTAGTCCGACTCCAGGTGTACAAGCCAGTACTTTTACAGAAATGTGACAGCATCCTATATCTTGTCTCATTGTTTTTTAATTATAGATGGAGTCATAATTTGTGGATTTTTATTTTCTCAATTATATTTTCTTCTATGAATATTTGCAACTGTATCTTACTCTTGGGATCACTCAATCATAGCAATTAGACTATTACTTGATCATTTGTTATCTAACATTCGGAACACTAGTTTTTAACTTTTAACATCATTTCATTAACTAGCCAAGGTTTGGAGAGGGTTCTAAAGTTAATGAAGCCTTTCTCATGGAACATTGTTGAAATCTCACAACTAACCTGTATAGAAATATTGTTATTTTTATTATGCCCAATGCATGGAAGAAGTCACGGAGGCTCAGAGAGGAAATGATAATGCTGATTGATAGAATCAAGTGCTGCTTGATAGAAAAATAATGCAAACCAAAAATGTGTGTCGCATATGTAATTTTAAATTTTCTGTCAGTCATACATTAAAAATTAAAGCAAAGGACATTTATTTAATTATACATTTTATTAACCCAATGTTATCCTTTAAACTTATTCAGATACTTTGCATTCTTTTCTCCCATCATTCTTGGAAATACTCACATCAAGTATATTCTAATTATATCAACTCTCAATTCAGACTTACCACATTTCCAATCAATGGCCACATGAGAGTTGGTGACGTGGCTGGTGGCTGTCAAGTAGGACAGCTTCGGAGCAAACTGGGGAGTCACCCTGCATGCGTCCTAGTGCTGTCTTGTTCACTTAGTGCCTTGCCACCTTGGTCAGTTAAGTAAAATTATGTAGCAGTGTGCATTCCATGGAGTGATATAAAGCTAAATAATTTAATATCTATGAAACACTTAGTGACTGCCTCCAGTGTATTGATGTGCTCAGTAATGCTGTTTTGTGCAATTGCTGCTCTATCATCATCATCATTAAGCAATATTATAAAAGTGGGGTCGGAACTTGAACTTCCATTATATTGGTTGACCCAAATTCAACATTTCCCAATATGCTACATCTGTGGAGGATAAGAATTTCAGTTACTTGGAGCGGAAAGGGGCAGAAGAAAATTCAGATACGCTCCTTCACTGTTTAGCTTATTTTATTGTGGGGATCTATAACAATTATTCCCAGTCAGGGACAGTTTGCCCCCTGCCCCAAGCAAATGCTTGGGGGCATTTTTCCTTGTCTGAGTTGGTGGGTACTGCTGGCATCCAGTGTGTGTAAGTCAGGAATGCTGCTAAACATCCTTAGAATTCACACAATGAAGACTTACTGGGCTAGACATATGAGTTTTCCCAAAAAAGTAAAAACCACACTTTTTGGTCCCTGTGGCCATTCATTAAAACAGGGGAGGCACACCGTACATATATAGAAGCCCTGTACACATACAGGGTGTTGGCTCAGGTCTGGTAAAGGAGGAGGATGTTTGGGGGTTGAATAAGGAAATGTCTCATTCAGGAGGTATTACTTCTTTAAAACAGTTTGAGATAAAACAGACCCAGCCATACAGAGAGATGGAAAAAATCCTGCAAGCAGAGGAAATTGTGTGTGAGAAACCCTGAGGCTGGAAACTGACCCAGTCTCATACCAAAGACAAGTGGGGCTGCCTCATACCAAACAACAAGGAGGTTGATGGGAGGTTAGATCACAGGACACTTCGCATACAGGAACGTTGACAATAGTAAACTTTTATCAGTATTGACAAACACATAGCTGTGTACTTGATCTAAGTTATCATTATGATCTTGTGGCTTTAGAGGTGAACATTAATATAACATGCACCCTAGTATGATTCTAAAAGGAAGGCAATGAAGTCAAAGGTTGGGGTGCACCAGAAAACTGAGTTCCAAAAGCATTTTCTGCTCTTTTGCTCTAGGTATAAATTTTTCACTCTCAAAAAGCTATCTCTGCTGAAATTATTTCAGAATCCTGAGTTATTTCAAGTGCTTTAATCCAATTTAAAGAACAATAAGTGAAGGGGAAAATCTATTTGTTACCTTCCAGGAGAAAGCACTTTATTTCCAATTAAGCAAATGAAGATTAATGAGTCTGGATTCTTGATTATGGGTAGCTTATTGTCTGGCAGAATGTTTCAGTGTGAAATGATAAGTGTGATAACGGAACGATGCCCAATGCAGCGGGTGGAGGGGAGCAGCACGTGGCCCAATATGAGGGGTAGAGAACTGACTGCATCCTTTGCAGTGGAAGCTTTTTTTTGAGAACCAGTCCCTTGGCCTAAATTCTTTCTTGAAACTACAACTTAAAACTATTCTAAGCTATAAGAATAGGAGAAGAGAGGTCAAGAATTTAGAAATTAGCAAATTTACCTGTTTATGAATGGGAGTACTCTGCACAGGCGAAAAAGAACATGCTTCAAATTGATCTGAGGATTATCTTTGGTGATGAAATAGTGTATGATTTGAATGCTTTCCTGTGTTTTCTATTTTCATATAGTTTTATAATTCGATAATTCTAATAAAAACAATAATGGGATGGAAAGGACAAAACGGGCAAAACAAATGAGCCCTGGAAAGCAGCTGTTGGAATTGACATAACGTGGGTGATTGTGGGTGATCTTTCCCAGTTAGTTTTAGCAGAAATCATTTTGGAAGAAGCTGCAAGATACGTCGAGGAATAAAAGAAGACAGAAAGAGGACTGAACAAATAATGTTTGGACGTTAAGAAGCTGAAATGTACAAGAAAATAAAACAGAAAAAGAATGGAATTTAGGAGAAATTCTGGGTTAGGCATGGGCCGCTAGCTAATTGTGAGAGCTTCCGACATCTCAAGTTTTAAACAGGAATTAGGCCACTGTGGTCTGCAGGGGACCTGAGCTGCCAGTTGACAGTGTAGACAAAAAAATGATAACCACATGAATGGACATGTGCTGTCTGGCAGTGTGTTAAGTGCTGTGAAGAATGTAAAGCAGGGAAATGACCAGAGTGTGACAGGGGTGTTACTTTAAGAAGAGTGAATGTGGGTGACTACTCTAAGGAAGCCGGAAAATTTCAAAAACTGGGCAATTTAACTTCCCTAGACCTCAGTTGCTACATACACAATACTTATCTCATAATGTTAAAATTGAGAAACATGTTTGCATATGTAAAATATATCTAGTAATAATTGTAACATATAATAAATTCTCCATAGGTAGATTTCCTCCCCTTTCTTTTTTCCTTTTGAAGAAATGTGTCCAATATTTCTAAGCTTATTGTTTTCCTTGTGCTGATACTATGCTATTTTTTTTTTTTTGGCCAACCAAAGATCAAATAAAAGCAGCTTAAATCTAGAGAGATTTATAATCTTAGTGGCCAAACAAATGAATATACTTACCACATATGAAAAAAAAAGACTGCTTCTATGTATGAAGAGTCCAGAGCAAATTTTCCTACTCTCGAACCAGTGAAACATTCAATGGTCCCTAAATTTTGATATATTTCATTGTGCTAAGATAGAAAAACTTTATAGTTCCTAGCATAAATCTAACCACCAGCACTCCTGCATGAATATTTTAGTCTCATTCATGTCATTTTCATTTCCATCCTTCTTTCCCTAAAATCAGATAAACAAAACAGGCTCCATGGAAAAAGTCTATAAAATATTAAATTACTGGAACCTGATCATTGTAGAGTATGACAAAACCAATCGAATAACAAGATTTGTGCCCAAATGGCCTTTTATTATTATTATTGTTTTGTTGTTTTAAACCTCTCTGGGAAAATGGTAAGATTCTGATTTTCATCCAGATAAGAGTCAGTAATTAAAGTGATCTCATCTGCAGAACCCAGGGTAGTGCAGACATCTTTACCTTAGTAGAGCCGAGAACGCTCTACTCGCAAGTGATAAGACTTGCAAATCCATTTATTAAAAGCAAACAAACAAAAAAACCCGAAAAACAGTAGACATCAGAAAGAAAGTCCCGGTCTAGAGAAAAGGAGTATACCAATGCAGTTGAGCAGATGGCCAAGGTCCCAGCTGACCAGCTGGTGCCTAGGACTTG
Source organism: Mormoops blainvillei (assembly GCA_004026545.1). Taxonomy (NCBI): domain Eukaryota; kingdom Metazoa; phylum Chordata; class Mammalia; order Chiroptera; family Mormoopidae; genus Mormoops; species Mormoops blainvillei. Next base: position 387,057 of record PVJD01000482.1, read on the forward strand.
GCTCTGTCTTACTCTTGCAATGGGGTGATATTTTACAAGGACTCCAGAAGAAGGAAGGAAAGTAAGCAGCTGCCACGCAGGGGAAAAGTTCCAACCCACAAAAAAGACAATTCTACAACCTACGACATAGTCCAAGGAGACCACAGCTCTTTATTCACATTTAGATTCTTTCCGGCACATCCTGTCACAGAGACAAAAGACAAAATGAGTAGATTAATTTTCTCATTCTTTCTAACAGGTGGCATGGGCTCCCGAGGAGCAGAGCTCTGAGCACGCCATGTCCCTGTCTATCAGTATCATCGCAGACGTGTCTGAACACAGCTTAGGTGGACAAGTGACTGTCAGGGGCCAGTAACAAGTACGCTTACGTAATGTCAGCTGAGCTGAGACTTTATGGGTGGGGTGTGTTGTATAAATAGAGACGAAACATCATGTGATTGAGTGATGATCAGTTGGCCTTTATTTATCTTTGTCTGTCTCATGATATATTTCAGGATATGTTGTAAAGAGGTAATATCAAATTTATGAGAATTTGATATATTTATTATGCAAGCTTCCAGATCTACCCCAAGTACACTCAGGAGAGTGAATTTATTGTTGTGTACTCTATTTTTTCAATTATTGGTAATAGTAGCAAAAATCAGTTCTTCATCATTGGATTGTGAAAATTAAAACAGCATTATTTGTAGGCAAGTTTTTTATTAAGATAAATAACAGGTGATGGGACATTTTGGGTATGCAAATACATTTACTGAGACCCTAATTTCCTAAGTATTTTGATATCATGTCTTTATATTTTATACCAAATTATCTCTAAAGATCATACACAACTACAACCAATTCACAAGTGACAGTAAGGAATTCTGGAGTCACTCCGAGCCTAAAAGATATTTCATACCTATGTTTCTTTCATCTGAATTATCTTGATTGGCTTTATTTAGGGCATTAACTTACATAAATATGGATTTTCTAATTTACCAAACCTAAAAAAATAAAGTGTTAAAGTATGTATTAAATGCTATAATATATAATACAAATATTAGCTTATTTAATTTTAACAACATCTGTATAAGGTAGATTTTTTTTGGTTAGCTAAAATTGAAGAACTGAAACAAATAAACTTAAGTCAATTGTTTATGGTTCTACAGCCAGGAAATAAATAAGAGATTGGAGACCCAGTTTCTTTGGCTCAAAAATCTGTACTTCTAACCATTACACCAAAAAAGAAATTGATACATCGAATACTGTATCTTCCCTGGTATATTCCATATTTAGTTAATTTTATGATTCGCTACTTGTATATATATTATAGAAACAATTTTAGCTTGGGCATTGAATTCTTACAATGTCTATGCATTTTGATACAAACACGGGAAAATCAAACCTTGGCTGGTTGGTGTTTTTATAATACCTTAGGAACAAACACAACTGGTTCCTTTGCTGGGATCAGTTATGTAAACAAGTTTGGGCAAAAAAATAAACATGAGGAAATGTGTATCAAGGAAATGTCTATATGATATACATAGGGATTTAAGACACGTACATTCAGTGAGCTGTGAGACTACCTTAATCCCTGCCTGGTGCGAGAGAGATTTGATTTAATAAGTGCTGATTTTCGCTCTGTAAATAGAGTCAACCTCTCCTCTTCTGGGGATTCCATGGTAATGTAGGCCCCAGGCTGATCTGCATATTTCCAAACTATCAAGTACATTTCACCTAGAGCAATAGTCAGGTATTTCCCAAGGAAGATACTTTAGCATGAGAAAGAAGGGAATAATATTAAAAATGTCACTTTTTTCCCTTTATGCAGGAAAAAAATAAAAACCTTATGTTCAAAACTGTCCTACAATTTATAAGTGTTATATATAGCTGTGATTTTTACTGTTATCATCAAAATACCCTCAAATATTTGGATTCTTTTTTGCCATGGTTTCAATGCCAATAATTTTTAAAAATTACAAAGAAACAATGTTATTAAAGCATTCCTTGATTTATTAAACACTGATTGAAACCCTAGTACATGGCAGGAAATATGCTAGGAAATAACACTAAACAAATAGTCTTAAGGTGAGAAAGGAGATACAGGATACATTCATAAATGGTTTGCGTTTTGAGAGGTTATGCTGACACTGCCTCTGTCTCTTTTTCACTCACACATACACCTTTAATTTGTTACATTTTAGTTTTTAGTTTCTCTCTTATACATTGCCTTTCACTCTTTTTCTTGTTTTTTGTATGTAAATACAGATTGTATGTATTATGAATAATATAAATATATATACACATATATGTTGGTACATGTATACAAAATTATGTGCACATATATAATTGGAGAATGATGCAATAACATATATATGCCATAATTGTCAGTTAAAACCCAAATCATGAAATGATAAACTTTTCAGATGTAGGGAGATTGGGAAAGAAAGAGAAGTTATTTGAGAGTTTTTTAGACGGGACAACAAGGGGCATTGAAAGGGATGTTTTTGTTGGGGGGACAGGAGGCACAAAGGTGGTACCCAAGGAAACGTGTCTGAATTTGATGTGGCTGGGCCCAGGCTTGACGCAGGGGCTGTGAGTGATGAGAATGGAAATATAGACATTGTTAACATTGTGAAATGGGTTCGATACAAAAATAAAATGCCACGTATTATCCAAGGAACCATTTTTTTTATCTTTACAGAAATATTTTATTACTTGGGTTTCTCCCCTCATCTCAAATACCCAAGAGTTTGAATCCCATGTGAAACATTAGTGGATTTCTATTAATTCACTTAAAAATGTTCTCTGAGAACTATTATAACATCAAAGTGATTGTAGCTACTAACGGGTAATTTATTTAGCTGCACGACATGAAAGAAACAAATTTAAAAAAAAAGTTAAAAAGCAAGACAGTCAATTATATTTGATATCCTTTGACTTATGAAAAGATACAAACAAGTTCATATTTTCTTCTCCTGGGATGATGGTAGAGCTCTTCGCACAGTTCATTCCCATGAGATTTTTTTCCTTTTTTTCATTTAATCTTTATTGTATTTTTTCCATTACCATTTAGTTCCCTTATACTCCCCACCCCTAGCAATGACCATACTATGGTCCATGTCCATGAGTCCTTTTTCCTTTTTACTCAACCCTTCCACTCCCTAACCCCCAGCTGTCATCTGCTCCCCATCTATGAGCCTGTCTCTCTTTTGCTTGTTAGTTCAGTTTTAAGAAACCATTTTTTTAAGAAAGCACAAGGCGTATTTGCTCATTTTGACTAATTATTCTGGCAGCAACTAATTATTTTGATCTAGCAAACTGCTTGGATCCAAAGAGTTGATGAGAGTCTGAACTAATGCTGAGGAGAGGAGGGATTTGAGAAATATTTAAGCGGGTGACACGCAAGACTTCAGAATTAGGTCGACAAAAGATTTGAGGAAGAGAGGAGAGCATAAGATACTTTCTAGCTTTCTACCAGAGAAGCTTGTATGAGGAAACAGAGATTTTAGTTTGATTTGAATATTTTGAATTGAGATGCATGTAGGAAGATAGTAGGGTTTGAATATCTACTAGATCATAAAAGAGGTGCACACATAACATATTAGTGGAAACATATGTATAATATCAGACTGTTTAGAGTGACATAAGTGGGGAAATATACAATCTCACCCGTGTGATGAAATATACAGGGTGGGGCAAAGTAAGTTTACAGTCGTTTATATGAAAAATAATGCAATAATTAATAATACAAGAATAAACCATTTTGCATACTCATAACTGTAAACCTATGTTTGCATGGAAATTATTCAAAAATCCACTTGAGACTCTCCAGTTATTCCAGTGAAAAGCTCCCTTAGACTAGACGACTTGGCATTTTGCATAATGGGATTTAAACTTCTTTATTATGGCTTCCTCTGGAACAAACTTGGAAAAAAAAAAAACCTGGGTAGATATAGATATATAGATATAAAACTGTGCAAATATGTTTAGGTTCAATTAGACTGCTTTTACGGTCTTTACTATGCCTACTTGGAGACACATTGCAAAGAGATTGAGTACCTGATACAACTTAAAATGTTTATGAATGACTAATTTAAGGTTATGTTAACCTCTCCCAAGTTTATACACTTATGTTTTTACACATTGCAGTTGTGAGTATCTATTGATGCCAATCAACTTGGAGACAATTTCAAAGAAATATACCAGGGCAGATTCCCTAGTCTCTGGTGATCAATAGCAGCTTCTCTAAAAACTTTGGTCTGTTACTTTCCTCAGTGGCACAAACAGGAAAACCACGACATGGTGCAGCACCTCGCTTTGCTCTAATTTAAATTAAACGCCCAAAGGTAACTTGGTGATCATGTCTCCAGTGCTCCCAAATTGAGGTTTCTGTGTATTCTCTGGTGAGAGTCTTCAGTTGCAAAGCTTGCATCCTTTGTCAGTCTCTGGTGTGACTTTGAGTTCTCCTCTCCTTTCTCCTAAATGCCCACTTAGCATTGCATAATTTCCTTAACTACTCTGCAGTTTCCTCCAAGGAGCTCTATCTTGTTTTTAATTTCTTCCTGTTAAGCTCATTAAAAAACATCTTTTAAACATTATACAATGGAATGGTTTATAAATGTGCATAATTGTGTCATTTTTCTTAAAGCAAGAATTATTTGAGATTATGTAGCATAGAGATGTTACAGTAAGATTACATATAAAGCAAATTTTAAAAATTAAGCTAATGTTAAATTATTGTGTTGATTAGTGTGTGTGTTTGTGTGTATCTCAACTCTGTAAAAGTAGATTTCTTATTCAAATATGAATAGAAACAAGGGCAGGAACAAAGGAAAAAGACAAATTATCTCTCTTTGAACCTTATTGCTTTCTATCAATTAAACAAAACAGCAGCTATTTGTAGCAAAGCTCAAAACCTGACTTTGCCCTTGTTGCCCTCTCCATTGTTTCCTGGCGTCACTTTTATTCGTGAGTTACTTAACCTGTCACATCTCATACTATGCCTGTCATGTTTTTCCTCCAAATCCTCTTATATTGGACTGTCAATTTCTTTTAATTCTTATATACAAATCTGCAGTGTTTTTAATATTTGAGTGCAAAGGTCCTATTGATAAAATTTTGGGTAGAACAAGGGATCTGGAATATTGGGTCTTTATTCCTAAAAAGTCAAAAAACATCAAAATTGTTTGAGATCTTTAATAATGAAAATTCTGATGTGGGAGGTTGTAACAGTCTCCCAGTGCACTTATTTAAAGAGCCATATATTTTTCCCTGTCCCTAAGAAGCTGTTGCAACATCACTTTTTTGTAGATTTTTAACCTCTAAATATAACTTTCCACATGTTTTACAGAGATGACAGTTACCTCTTTCCTCCTCCTCTCCTACTTATGCTTTCGTGCTTACATAAGCAACCAAACTAAGAACACAGTCACCAGGAAGAAATATTTACCCGCCCTAAACATTAAAAAAGAAGCAAATGATTCGATCTGACACCTGGGAATAAACTTAATATAACTATAAATTGGAATTGATAGGAAAATGGAAAGCATACCGCGTAATTAAAGCTTCATCAACTGTAAGATCAAAAACAAGTAAGATGGATGACAGGTGCTCCTTTGCGTTTGTCGGTATGTGCATAACAACCTGTGTGCCTTCCACGTCCCCTCCCGCTGCTTACCCTACACGATAAACACCTTTCCGGGCTTTTAATTAATTTCAGTTTGCTTGACAAACTAGGATGGTTGTATTCAACAGACTAGTCTTGGCAATAAATAAAAAGTTTGAATGGATGGCTCTTTTATACATTTTAAATATAGAAATGTACCTTTTTTATTTTACTTTGAAATAGAACATAAATTTTGTCCCCCCAAATTGGTTTATAAGCATAATTCCAGAGAATGTATTATAGCATTATTTATCTTGGGCACTGAATGAATATTTGTTGAGTAAATTAATTACTGAAGTTGCCATATAAACAAAACAATATGAACGTGTGTATTGCATATGTGTATGCAACATATATCTATATAATAGAGCATTTTGAATTTCTTAACAGAAGAACTAAGTCTATACTATTTTGATGACTGGATCAATCATGGCTTCTCTGGAAAGTGTGGATACTTTGAAAACAGTACTATTAATGTTTCAGGGGAAAATAGATGTATGTATGCACACATACCACTCAACTACTATGTGTGAGTGTCCCAACAAATTACCATGGAAGAAAACTGATAGATGATTTAGGCTTATTAAATATGAACCAATGCAGCACGATTACTTCCCTGGTTAAGTTTTGAAAGGTACTGAAAACTAAGATGGATAAAACCCTAATCAAAATGAAATAAACTTTGGAACAAAAGTAGTCTCTGTACCAACCAAGAAATAAAATGAGGTGATAAATAAGTTTGGATCTTTGAGCAGAGCTATAATAAGCAGACTGATTTTCAGAATCTAAGCATGTGTGTAGAAATATAAGCAATCTTAAAAACAAAAATCCAAGCTAAAAATAGAAAGTCAGAGAACAATTTCTCGGAGACAATGCAGTGAAGTCTGAGGAACAGTAAAATTAAACTATAAAATGTTTCTTTTGTTCTTTTGTGCATGCTGTCATTCTCTCTCTATCAGTTCTCATTTCTTTTTAATTTGGAGTTTGTACTTATTTTTAAAACTGTGTATCTTTGTCTCTATCTATAATCTGCAAATATTGTTTAGAAGCTAAAAATTTGAATTCAGTTATCTAGCTTGCATTGCCAGAAATCAAGCCTGATTTAATATATTTTAATGAACTACATTTTCTTATAAATGATCAAATTTTCATGATGCTGGCACGTAGGAACAAGTAGATTGCTTCCACTGTACTTTTCTACGACCCCATTAATCTTTGATAGAGCATCTAATTTCTCTCTCAAAAAATCCTAATCTCGATTTTTCTTTTTATTCTTCAGACTTAGAAACAACAGATCTCCAAGAAGACAGAAAAACACTTGTATTACTGACTGTTGTTTGGGCATTAGAGTTTTGTTTCATGCTAGTGAAGTGGAATTTTAGGCCTTTTTGAGTGACATCAATTAAAACAAATTGTGCAGGTGATTTGCAAGTTTTAATAACAGTGTTCCTATTTATGTACTTTTATTCTATTACCGTACAAGATTTGCCCATGATGAACAGTTTTAAATCCTAATATTGTAAACTATAGCACTCTAAATTCCTTTTGAAAGATACAGGTATTTTATTTCTAAAGCAAAGATCAATTAACATATTAACAGAAAGCAACTTACTGCTACTTAGATTTTTGTATCAAAGACATAATTAGATTTCTTCATTCTAATACAAATAGTTACCTTCCTTCTTAGGTTTTTGATATATCTGCACATTATGAAGCAAGAGTTGCTCTCTTTATTAAAAATTTCCGAATATATTCAGTGTCCAAAAATTCATAGTTCAAAAACATGATACTTTCTCCAGTAAAACAAGGAGTTAGTTGGACACATTGTTGATTTCAGACCTTGGGCAGAGAAAAGAGAAAATGAACCCATAATGTTTTGTGATGCCAGGAATTAAGGAAGTACTCGCAAATGATGAAGGTATGTTGAAAAAACACCAGAGCCACCTAAAAGATCACCCAATGATTAAGCCTGCAAGAATTTGCACAAAGTATAAGTAACCATATTATTGGATCATAACACAAAATGAATGTCCTTGACTCCTGATAGAAATATATAATAAATAAATAAATAAATAAATAAATAAATAAATAAATAAATAAATAAGGAAAGGGTAGCTTTCCTTGTAGAAGAATTCCCAATAATAAATGTAGGAATCAGTGGACTAAGCACCAGCCTGTGAACCTCAGGACTGGCAGTTCAATTCCTAGTCAGGGCACATGCCTGGGTTGTGGGCCAAGTCCCCAGTAGGGGGCATGTGAGAAGCAACCACACATTGATGTTTCTCTCTCTCTCTCTCTCTCTTCCTCCCTCCCTTCTCCTCTGTCTAAAAATAAATAAATAAATAAGTGTAGGAATAATGAAGAAAATTACCTTTAGAAAACCATAGTATTAATTATTATAGGCAAGGGCACTTGAGTGATGCTGAAATTAATGGGCACATTTTTTTAAATGGGCACATTTCTGAAGTGATACAGAATATTTGCATAATCCTAAAGTATGTCTCCCAATATATATTAATTACCAAGAAAAATATTTACTTAACAAAGGAGAAAACTGGCAGAAACACCTTCTTAACCAAGTGTTCAAAGTTAACATCATCAGTCATAAGACATACTGACATCCCTTATTCCCTAATATGATACACCGAGAGCAGATCCCTTCTGCAAAATCCTTGGTAACAATGCATAACATCTATCTAATCCTGAGAAAATATGAGACATACACAAACTGGAAGACATTTTTTCATATTAACTGACCAGTATTGTCCAAAAGATTTAAATTGATAGAAGACAAGGATGGACTGTATAACTCTGACAGATTAGAGGAGAATAAGGAGACTTGACCACCAAATGCAAAGTGGGATCTCTGGAAAGACTTTAATGGGAAAGCTGACAAAGTGCAAAGAAAGTCTGGAAGTTGGTTAATAGTGAAATGGTTAAAGTAGTGTTTCTCATAAATTGAACTTTTTATTAGTGATTGTGAATTGAAAATTTAAAATGAACTCTCTAAAAGTTATACAACTGTTTGTGGTTGAGCTTGAGTTTCAACCCACACTATACGAACAACCATTAGGCCCTTCATGCTAGGTTTTGGAGTCAGAGTTATACTGATCTCATGTAAAGAGTTGGAAAACATTTTTCTCTTCTCCAGAAGGCATTGCACATGAAGTTATAAATTACTTTTAATAAGTAGAATCATTTTCTCTGCATCATTTCTTTTAATATCTCTTCATTGCTTTTTCAATTTTTAAGTCTCCAAGTTTACATCTTGTTTGAACAATCAGTTAAATAGAAGTTATTTTTAATTTTCTTCTAAATTTTTGAGAATATGAGTATTTGGTGTTTTTTTTTTTTCTGTATTAACCTCTACTTTAATTGGAGCCTGTTAAAAAATATAGGAAATTCTGCTTTACTTAAACTTGTCTAATAACTTAATACTCTATAAAATTGGGTTCAGTGCTTCATGCATGCTTGAAGAGAAACTTTATTCTCGAGATTGTGTCTGCAGGTTTTTTAATACATATCCTTCACATTTGTAATATTTTTATTTATTTTGCTAAATATTGTATGCATTTATTATGTTTTCAGTCTTGTTGATCACTAACTGGAAAAGGAAAATATTAGTGTGGTTGTATTTCACATGTCATCCAGATTTGAGACTTGATAATCATGGCACTGAAGATTTTAATGGAAACCAGATTTTACAAGACCAAATGGAAAACTTAAGAATTTATCCTAATCGCAAGTGCTTATGATAGAACAGTGATACCTTTTATGTGTTATAGAAAGACTACTTCTGTTACAGTGTAATAAATCAATGTATTGAAGTTCTGCCTTTATATGATTTAATTTTTTTAAAGAAAGTTCTTGCATTAAGTAGGCTAGATTTGATGATATTCTGGAGTAGAAGCATAGTGAAATAGATATACATTGAAAGGAAGAGTCAGAGGTAGCCAAGCAGAACTGTATGGAAAATCTTTCACAGGAAGGAAAATGCATTAAGTTGGAGTAAGAAAGGAACATTGGAAACACCTAAAGGAGACCAGTTTTATGAAGACAAATAATGGAAAGAATGCCAGGAAAGTGGAGACAACTTATAGAGGACCAGTCTTTGGGGGTCTGTCTGGAGTCTGTCCAGGGCAGACAGCCCGGGCCTCTGTGTGCCTGTGAAGGTCAGGTTAGCCTGGGAAAGCCGTCCAGCGGTATGTTGAAGGTCACTCCAGGTGGGAAACTGGGAGCTATGTGATACCCATGCGCTGTAGTCCACAATGACCTAAGTCCTGGCGTGATCCCACTCTCGTCTCAACTTGTATAAAAACCCTGTAACCAGCAATAAGTGCTCGCACCAGCAATAAAGCTGCTGCTGGGGGCGTGTGGACGCTGCTTCAGTAACGTGCTGCGGCGGCAGCTCTTATGTCTGCTCCTCGTTCTTTCCTCCGTTTCGGCCTCACCGCCGAAACCTGCCCTCGCTGAACAGCTGGGCTCTGACACAGCCTATATATGAGTTTTGCTTGTTGATTTTTGTCTCCAACCATGACACATACCAGTCAGTAGAGGCATATTCTTCATGAGTAGGAGTGCAAGCAAAGCAGACAGATGCCTTATGAGAAACCTGTCCAGTCTGTTAGTGGGCACTCTTGGTCCCAGGGAAAGTGTACCCAGTCCTCTCATAGTCATCTTTATTGTAGCCCTGTATATTTGCTAAATTTATTCAGCAAGTAACTGTTGATGTATTTTAAGACCAATGGGGGCCATCAAAATGTTTTGAAGCTCTGAGTAATCATTGATAAAAAGTTTTGTTTTCCAAAGGCTAATATTGCTGCAGTGTGTAGAGTATGTAAGATTTGATTGGATTTGGCCAAGTGTAGAAGCTGGTAGAATAATTAAAACGTTACTCATTTATTCAATATATACATAAGTATATAGTGGCTACTCAAAGAAATAGAGTGGAGATTTAATGATGGCAAAAAAAAAAGTGCCTGTTCTGTAGCATATCCTCACTGTACCTACAAATAAATAAGTAAATACTATAATGCCTAGCAGTGGCAAGTGATATGAAGAGTGAAGGGGGTGTTATCCTGATATGGGTATTTTCATTAAGATGATTGAAGGAAGCCTTAGAGGCAGTCACAGTTAAGCCGTCCTTGAGGGAAGTGAGAGAGCATCACACTACCCAGAGACAGGTGTTTCTAGGACATCAGTCAAAGCAAAGAGAACCAATAAGGCAATAGCTAAGGAATGAGTTGAGAGTTTCTTTCCACAATGTTACCAAAGGCAGAGAGAAAATACAGACTAACAAACTAACTGCAGTGTGGTGGAAACTGAGTCTTCACAATGTCTCCCAGGAAATGACTTCCTTTCATAATTGAGCAGACATAGGTGCAAAGTGCCTGTGTTAGTTCATTGGGGCTGCCATGTTATAACAACGCACCACAGACTGGCATCTTCAACAACAGTATCTTAGCTTTTTTACACTTCTGGAAGCTAGAAGTCCAAGATCAAGTTATCAGCAGCCTTGATTTCTTCTGAGGTCTCTCCTTGGCTTGTAGATGTCCTCTCCCTATGTCTTCAAATGGTATTCTCTTTGGGCTTGTTTACATCCAGATCTTCTCTTCGTATGAGAACAGTACCACATTAGATTAAGGCCCACCCTAAAGGTTCTCATTTAACTTTAACTACCTCTTTAAACAGTCTGTCTTCTAATGCAGTCACATTCTGAGGCACTTAATGTAAGCTATGGGTTCAACACATAATTTTGAGGGGCACAGCCATCCAAACACTTGGGCCATAACATTGCCACTTTTCAGATTTGTTTAATTGCATTATGGTTATATGAAGGTAATGGGAGAGTAATTTTACATGAGGTAAATAGCATGCAAAAAATATAAAGGGAGATGCAGGAAATTAAGTTTTGACAGAAAAACTTAGAAAAGTCCAGTTTGTTGAAAACCTTTCATGGAACTGACTGAAGGCAAAAACTTTAGAAAAGATATACTCGGCAAGAGCATGATTACTTAAGAGCTCTGGACTTTATTATGTATATTAAGGGGAATTACTTAAGGTTTATGAGCAAGAAGCTGCTATAATCAGAAGGGTGCTTCAGGTCTATTAATCTGTCAGTAACATATAGTTTATGATCAAATGCTAAAGCATAAATCTCATTAGCAGCAGAGATTGTTCATGCTGGAAACACATCTATGTGCACCAGGGGTTTGGATGAATTCTTGTTTTGCTCTGGAATGAAGGGGAGTTTTGTCACAATTTAGTGCCTTTATATTGACACCGTGAAGGGCATCTTTGTATTTCTTCCACAGACTATCCATTGTTTCTCCTGTCACACATAAAATAGGATTTCTCCTGATTATGGTTGATGTCTTGGAATTGTGTAATGTTCTTCCTGGCAGCAGAAATAAGCTGAGAAATACATAAATGCAATGTAGGAAAGACAATTGCATATAAATATTTATTGCTTGTTCTATAATTTGTTACGACTGTATAAATACACACGGCACATATCTACACTTAAAGCTGATCTCTAGTTATTTGTGCAAATGCAAAAAAGACAACACACTCATTTTTAAAACCAGAATTCGTAGTACGATTAGAGGTTGGTACTCACTCTTCATAATAGGCATGAACAAATACCCCGAAGTTCCACTCTTTCTGCCCCTAGACTTAATTTTATATTATTTTTATTAGGTATACACAACTTATTAATTAGTCAACAATTAGTCAATATTTAATGCAGATTTTAAAATTTATAATGTTCTCTCAGAACACATTTACCTTTGAATATTGTATTGAGAAACATCTCTCTCTCCCTCTCTCTCTCTCATTGTCTTTGTCGTTTGCAGACACCATCCATCTTCGAGTACTTGAATCCTCCCCGGTTGGCACAGCTGTTGGAAGTGTGAAAGCCACAGATGCCGACACTGGGAAAAATGCTGAAGTCGAGTACCGAATTATTGATGGCGATGGGACTGACATGTTTGACATCATAACTGAGAAAGACACACAGGAAGGCATCATAACTGTGAAAAAGGTGGACATCAGTAAAAATAAACATCCAACTGTTAAGATAGTAGTGATTTCAACCTGTACTCTCCACTCATACATTATGCACTCTCATGTTCAAATGTAATTTATATTGTGTGTAGTCTGAGAAACATAAAACCTAAGATCTTGGACTTTCTGACCAAATGTTTTGTTTATTGAAGCTTGAAACCTGGGATTTCACAAATTTTACAAGGCAAGTTAATATACAGGGAACAGGAAAAGTAGGCTTACATTTCTTCATAAGGAAAGCAATGCAATTGTTAATAAATAATAATACAAGAATAAACTCAGCATTTCATGTACTCACAACTGTAAACCTACTTTTGCCTCACCCTGCAAGTATGATAATATTTCTGAGCCACATTAATGAAAGTCTTCCATAATAGAATTGTTTTCTTAAGGAAAACAGTTAATACCTAATAATGGCAATATGTCATCACAGTTGGAGGTACAAAAAGTAGCATACCATCTATCCAGATGTATGAAGTAATAATTAGAGCTGCTAATAAAAAGAGGCAGCAGGGATTGGAAGATAATTTAATCGTTCACATTTTCCCTTCTGCTACATAAATTCAACTTTTCTGCTAACATATTGATAATGTTTAAAGGTAACTAATTTTTTTGTTATAGCGTCAGTACCATCATTATAAGAAAAAAAAGGCACAGTAAACCTTAGGTTCTGATGAAATGTCCTGAACACTCTGTATGCATGAAGTAGCCACCTGTGCACTGGCGTATCACAAAACTATCCTGAGATTCTATTGCACAGCCCAAGGTACACAGCCAGTTTTTAATGGACAGCGACCAGCAAAGGGGAAAGTAACTTCCTTTTCCTTTTTCATAACCGGAAATAATAGTCATACAAGTGGTGTTCCATATAACTGGTGAAAGTTTAATTTCATAAAGTGCCAGAAGCCCATTAAACTGAATGGGAATATCACAACATAAATTTAAAAAGATAAGTGAAATTTTTCTTAGAAAAAATTTAGCAGTGGCCAGCACCTCAGCGCAGGCGCGCGCACACACACACACACACACGGTCCATCAACCCATTTTTTTGTAACGAGGCACCACCTTAAGTTTTAATCCTTTCTCATTTTTCCAAGATTTAAAATCTCACTTTCTTATGTTCCGAAGTATCATACATTGAGTATGTTAAATAGATAAACTGAATCCTATTGGCATGTAAATATTATGTTACTATTTTTATTATTTTTATTTATTTACTATTAATGGGCAACTTAGAACTCAGTTGGGCTTTAATAATCATGCTATAAGTTGGAAAGAACACGTAATTCAATTTCCCTCACTTGAATTCCATGTTTCATTATAATTTTTTTTTTATACAGCCACTGGACTATGAGAGCCGAAGACTTTACACACTGAAGGTAGAGGCAGAAAATACCCACGTGGACCCACGTTTTTATTACCTAGGACCATTTAAAGATACGACAATTGTGAAAATCTCTATAGAAGATGTGGATGAACCTCCTGTTTTTAGCAGGTCCTCCTATCTCTTTGAGGTTCATGAAGATATTGAAGTGGGTACAATTATTGGAACTGTAATGGCAAGGGACCCAGATTCTGCTTCTAGCCCCATTAGGTAATTATGCCTATATTTAAGATGAAAAGAAAAGTAATTGAAGTGCATATAGATGTCATGAAATTCCACATAAGTATTTAACGCCCTGGAAGATAAGAGGGTCTCTCAATAGGTTGTGTATAAACTTGTCTCTGTTTGGGGGCAGGACATGAACAAATTTCATAGTCTGCTTCAGTTCTAATCATGCCCTTAAGACTCAGACTTGTCCTGTATCATCTGCCTGCCTCTTTAAGGTATTTGTTGTTCTGATCCCTGGTATAGATAAAGGACACTATTTTACTATTTCATCTGTACATTTAAAATGTAACTAAATCACTTCATCTGTGCTTTCAGTTTCTTAAATAATATATGGGATTGAGAGGAGTTTTAATAGTTTAAAAGAATATAATCATAATGTTTCAGGGCAGTTACATTATGGTATTAGAAACTCCCTAATACTTCTGCCATCAAAGAAGTGTTTTTGTTGCTGTTGTTTTGGCTTTATCAAAACATATTAGAACATTCCAGAAATATAAGAGTAAATGACAGCCTGAAAACATATGAGATGTGATAAACCCTCCAAAATGAGAACGACTCAAAATTTTCTCTATTACTTGTATTATTTTAAATAGATACAGATATTTCTATACAATACTCAGCATCAGAATGACGGCTCAGTTCAAACTGTTTGTCTGTCATGGACTTTGGATTTTTCTCGTTTTCTTGATTCTCAACAGGCTGATTTTGCTTGCCCCTTGCTCCATGGGGACCTGTCAAGCAGGAGTTCAAATGGTTGGGCCATTTCCAAGTGCATTCTTCTCTGCCATTTAGGGAACATCTAATTTTATGTGCCATGTGAATCTAGCTCGACTTAAACATTCTGTAGGTTCTGCAATATCTTCAGTCAGGTCATACACACACACACACACACACACACACATATACACAAATATATATGTGTATATATATATACGTATGTTAAAATCACTATGTGGTTTATATAATTTTACCTAAATTATAGTTTACCTTTTCTTCTGTTCACATACAGCATCACAGGTTATGTATGGGCAGAACACATGTGTACATGGTAATCATGTGGAGCTCTCATCTGCCAGTATCACTTTTCCATAAGCGACTCTTCTCCAATCCATTTTTCTTCATTGAAGTTGCTGTAGTCTTTGGATTTTCTTCCCTTTGAGGCTTTTAAGTAACCAATGTACACATTTAATTTCCCTATTAAATACTTAACCAACATTTTCTTGGCAGTGGACTACAGGTTCCAGTGGACTTTAATAGGCAGTGTTCTGTGTTTTTGATTTTAAAATGAACTTTTTTAAAAAAATGAAATATAATATTTTAATTAAAAAGAGTTTATTTTAAATCTAATAGTATTGCTAGCTAGCAATGTGAAGATAGTTCTCTGCACAATAAAATACATTTTTGTCCTCTTGTAATTCAGTGATAATTTTATGTCAAAATATGGCTGTGGCTTTTTGGAACAAAATAATACAGTATTTAGCCCTGACCACTGTGGTTTACTTGGTTGGAGTGTTGTCCCATAAACCAAAATGCCACCAGTTCAGTTCCTGGTTGGGGCACAGGCCTAGGTTGTGGGTTTGGTCCCATTCGGGGCACAGAGGAGAAGCAACTAATCAGTGTTTCTTTCTCAGGTTGATGTTTCTCTCCCTCTCGCTCTCCCTTCCCCTCTCTCTAAAATCCATAAGCATGTCCGCAGGTGAGGACACACACATATAGTAATATACATAATATAATAATACATATTAATGTATGTAATATATAATATTATTCAGGATACAAGTCTAAGGACCAGCAGAAAAGAATCTGTTTTTCTGTACCATATGCAATAAAATTAACACCTTCACTGGTTATTAATTATAGTGTCTATACCGTGAAGGTTGATGTACATTTGAATGTATGCTACCATGATTTAGAAAATGCAAATAAACATTTCAGAATGTTATTCTTGATAGACAAGGGAGGTTAAAAAATTTTTTGGAGAGAAATGAAGTATCTTTACTAATGCAGTGCAATTATGGGATGATACTATTTTGCATGTTGTAAATTATCATTGTAAATCTTATGCAGTACCCAGATTTACTTAAAATGTGTTTTGGAAATGATTTTTAAAAGGAGGATGAAGGCTAACAATTTACCAATAGATAATTTAAATATATAATTTATCAAGTTTGAATAAGAACCAGGGTCTTTGTATCTTCAAGATAATTTCACATAATCTTCTCGATTTTGTTATTATTCCTTTAAACTAACCTACAAGAAATAATTAAGTCAAAACATGTGTAAACTAATTTGGTGAACATAATGATGCTTTATGTTGATTTACATAGTGAAACTTCATGTCATATTTCTATAGAAATAAGGAACACTATCATTTGCTAAAATGTCACATAATTCAGTCATTCTTTCACTTAACTAATATTTGTGGATCACCACGCCTGATATCGACCTGTTTCTCAAGGAGTTCTCTCTTTCAAGGAATATGATTCAGTATGAGAAATAATATTCAGTGAGTGCCTACTAAACTCCACCTAAGATGCTTGGCGTTTTCATGTTTCATTTCATGTGTGAGATGTGAGATGAAACGGAGCCCTATTGCAGTGTGGAAAATGACAGGTATGAGTGGTAAAAGGAACGTCATGATAGGCAGGGACAAATAGATGATACTTCAGGAAATAATGGAACACTCCAAGGAAGAAGTTTATGTTGAGTCTTTTGGAAGTAAAAGCATTTTGTTAACTTGTCATTGAGTTTGTGACTAATTCCACATGTAGTGATGCAATTTTTTGCTTTATTTGTGAATGGTAAGATGTGTAGTTTGAATACAAACTGAGTTCATATTATGTTAATAGGAAAAACGAGTTATTAAGAAGACTTACAAGTTATCAGTATGTTCTATTTAGAACTGATTTAAATAAATTTCAATTGATTTCTGTAAATATACAATTTAGGAACACTACAGGAGATTTTTATGGTACCTTTTCAATTATTTTGTATTACAAACCCAATTTAAAAATAATATTTAATATACTTTTTCTTAAAATAAATGATAGCTGTGGCTTAGGAAAAGATATACTATAACTCAAAATACTTCTGGTCTTAATCAACTTTGTTTTGCTTTGTTTTCTTTGCTTTTTAATATGGAAAGTTAAATATCACTTGAGGTTTATGCTTGCTAACTCAAGAACTATGAAACATTTGTCAGCCACTATGTTTGTGAAGTGTCAGCAACCAACAAGGGTATAGCTCTTTTGAGCCTTGGCTGACAAAACCACAGGTAATGGTATTTATCTGAAGTATATCAACCTGATTGATAAACCTGATGTTTGGCTCTAGAATGATATCCAACACAGTGCTTTTAATCAATCTGCAGAATAATTGTTTTTTTATACATATACTAAGACTTTATTTGATGCAAATGTATAAAAACTCCTATCCCAAACTCTTCTATGTTTAAAACATCTCTGGTTAAAATGTATACACTTTGCAGTGACACATTCAGTTAAGAAACTGAAGCTGCATAGGTCTCAGCTCATGAAGCTGGTAAACACCATCATAAATTGCTGACCTACTACTTCAAGGGAACTAACGTTGTCTCCCATTTCCCGACTAAGAAAAAGATTTAGCTTCTGGGAATGATCTGTTGCATTAGATCTTATAGTTTCTCAAGAGAATTCTCAGTTACAAGGTGGTCAGTTGATAATGTAACCACATGTAATACCAACTGTTTTGTTGAAAAAAATAGATCAAAATCAATTGAATATGGAAATAAATGACAATAACAAAATTTAGAAGACTAAAATTCAAATGCAGAACAAATTGCCACCTCAAGCCTTGGAAAGAAGTGTGTGTGTGTGTGTGTGTGTGTGTGTGTGTGTGTGTGTGAAAGAGAGATAGACTGATAAAATTGCCTGCGTTCAAGATCAGTACAATGTACAATCCTGAAATTACTGTATGTCCGTAGATATGTGTCTTCACGTTTTACCATTTTATCCTAATTACCATCAGTGACACTGCCATGTGTTTTTCTTGGCTCTCTCTGTTCAGGTTTTCCTTGGATCGCCATACTGACCTTGACAGGATCTTTAATATATATTCTGGAAATGGATCCCTTTATATATCAAAGCCACTTGACCGTGAACTCTCTCAATGGCACAATCTTACTGTCATAGCTGCTGAAATCAGTAAGATGAATTTTATGTGTATAATATTTAACATATATTTTTGTTTTTATTTTATATTAAAATACTTTTTATTGCACCTATGATTTATATTTTAATCTAAGTTTTTATAAAGCTTTTCAATGCTTACATTTTTCCATAGTTTTTATATACACTGAGTAATATCAATAGGTCTCAATAAATGTACATTTTATATTAAATAATTAAAAATCTATAAGTGGGAACTAAAGATAAGCTCTGTTGGGAAAACAGTATGTATTAGATTTGTCTCATGGACACTAACAGTTAGAACCTGTGTTAGATGCTGGATGTGTATCATTTAATTTTAACAACAAACATGCAGGCCAGTACTATTACTTTCATTTTACAAAAAAGGAAACCAAAGTAATTATAATAATATCTAAAGAACACTCTGTGCCTTGTATTAGTCTAAGAATTTAATTTTAGTTTTCTCTGAGTAATATTTTTATTAACCTTATTGAGCAGAGAGGAAATAAGGTACCAAGGGTTTTAGTAACTCACCCAAAATCAACACCAGAAGTAGTAAAACTGGGATTTAAAACCAGACATTTTGTTTCCAGATCAAATACTTAATTCAGTACCTAATTTACAAAATTTCATCCAACTAATACTGAGCAAAACCAAGATTCAAAACCACATCTGCCTCTAATAGCAAAAGCTCTTGCCTATACACAGGACTGGCTACACATTTGGAGAGCTTATTATAAATTGAAAGTCCAGTCTTATTAAAAATAATTAAGAAATTTAACATGAAACAGCAGAGCATTAAAACAATGGTGCAAGACCCTATACAATTAACTGTGTATCACCGAGTCCACGTGTGCAAACCTGCTCATGGTTTCTGATTCCTGTACTATCATGGACATGGAGTAGAGCAACTCTTTAACTTATTAAAAAAAAACCCACACTAATTAGGGACTGAACCATCATGAAAAACTAAGCCTGTAGATTGCATATTTGAATACTAAGCTGAATCCACAAACATGTATCAAGGTCAAGGTATTTGAAGTGTCCATTCCAGGATTTGGAAGGCAGAACCTCGGGAAGAGTCTCAGAAGTATGTAACTAGGCTAAACAGACCATCAGCAATGAATTCGAAACTTCAGGATAAAGTAAAAGATTCAGCTTTCTCCTTAAATTTGACTTTGAAATATGGATTAATGTGATGGTCCAAATGATCCAGCGTTTCCATAGTGAGGCATAAATGGCCGTGCCTTTTAAAGCTAACCGAAGATTTTTTAAGTTTTTCTTTTAAAGAAAGCTTTCATTTCTATATCTGTCTTCATATCACCATAGGTCAAAGAAGTGCCTGACAGGATCCAATGTGGTCATTCGAGAACCACGATTGTTTGTTTGGGCTTTCTGTTGATTCAAGATCCTTATTCAAACCAGTGAGCTAGAAATTGCATTTTCCATTTCAGCTACTTTGAGAAATTTAACTTCTAAAGCTAGTTGAAGTAATTACGATTCTGTAAAAAGCTAAGCCAATTATGTTCTTCTTTTTGAAAACTAAACCTATTTCTTGCCCTTAAATGAATCAGTCTGTGGCGTACTGATGGGAATGTCTACCTGCCAAACCACAAGCAGTCAGGGGCCCCTTATGCTGTTCGGGGCGCTCAGGGGAATGAGGGTAAGAGGGAAACAGCATACAGGAAATTGTTTTTACTAGATTTTAAACACTGGGTTGATGATAACCATGCCCCCACCACACCCTAAGCAGGGCAGATTGACAATGTGTTTCCAGGCCTGGCCTCTAACAGTTCAATTCTTCATTCCACAGCAGCGTGTCACATCGTGTGGCAAGTACTACTGCAGGTAATTGTTTAATGCAGTGTACCCTGAATAACTGCTCTGTTTCTTCTTTTAAAAAGCATTTTAAATGCCATGTGAGGAATAAAAAATCCAACGTTAAGGTCATAATCAGGGATTGTTGGACACATCATTGTAGAGACCCATGAGTTCCTCCCCCACATCTGAAAATATAATGATCATCATTGCAATACATTCTGAGGACAGTGGAGCAAAGTTTATGCTTAAGGACTGACTCCATGTTTATACCTAGTTCCTTATTAGTGGAAATGCTTGACCTAATCAGATAGAAAAGATACATTTTTCTAAAGCCTGGGATTCCTAGATAATGGTTTGATGTGCTCTTCTGGGAGGTATGGAAAAGCCTGTGGAGACATAGGCACAGATTCACCTTTGGACATAATTTTAAGATTCTTTACTACTGATACATTCTTGCTACGACAGACTTTGGCTAGATGACTCTGAGAGAGAGTCAGGTAGGTGGTATATACATGCCAGCTACTATTCAGTGTGATGCTTTCTTGAAATGCTTTATAGTTTTATTTATACATTGGCTGCAGTATCTGCTAGTAAAAAGATCAGTGCAGGCACTGTTTTGTGAATAGGCAACTCCAGGCTTGATGCTTTACAGAGTACATTTATCCCTGTGGGCTTAGCTTTTCATTTGAAGAGCCTCTAGTTATTTGTAAGGAGGCCGGAGAATATATACTATTGTTAGAGAAGGGACTGACGTTACAGCTTTTTAGATATGAGGCTTTTCTCTCTCTCTTGACTCTGTGACATATTTAGAAAGTGAATTGCTACCCGCAACAGTTATTTTGTGTCGAGAATTTATATTGAAAGAAAACATGTTGCTATGTCTGCTAACTACATAAGTAGGTTAAAGAGCATGTTCTAGAGAATATGGAAGAATCATACCTCCCCACTCTTCTCCAAGTAACTTTAGATAGCTGGGTGTTCATGTATAGCTGAACCTGTGTCCCTGGGCGTGAAAAAATGGTCTAGAGGTAGGAAGGGTTGGAGAACTGTGAAGAGCATTTTCTCCTCTCTCTCTTCTTCAGACCCACATGAATAGCAGGAAAGCCGGTTAGCAGGTTTTTATCGTGTGGGTGCTTTGTGTGGAGAAAGAACCTAAGCTCTTCAGTAATGTAAGGAAATAAAGACGATAGGACCACGATAATAATAAAGATGATCTTAATAATAAAAGCCAACACATATTGGGTACTTACCAACAAATCCATACTTTGACCAGAAGTTTTCATGCTTTAACCCCTCTAATTGTTCAAATAACTCTATGGGAAATTTTGTCTTGATCCCCACTAAGTAAACTGAAACCTTAGAGAGATGGAGGAAATTGACGAAAGTCAAACAGTGAATGAGAGGTGTACCGGGATATCAAAGCAGCTCTCCGTTTGTCTCCAGGATCTGAACTCTTTAATCACTTGACACATTAAGAAGCGAACAATAGGCAGCAATAGATTAGTAAGTAGCAAATCAGAACCCGAGAACTGAATACATGTGGGTTAAGAAGACTGAGGAAAGACTGAAGTATTAAAGAGGACAGGCATTTAAAAGTTTCTCTTGAAAAGAGGAAGGAAAGGTAAATACACTTCCAAATGGATTTCGAATTCTGCCTGCCTACCTTCACACTACTTCAGCCTTATCAATGTCCCTGCTGAGTAACGGGATCTTACACAATATTTTTAAAAAGTGCTGATCTCTTTATTTGAGTAACATAATTACATGGAGAGAAAAGGGAAGAAATAAATTCTTTTGAATTGTGACACACTCTCCATTTGCACGTGACAAGATTTTTACCTTTGTATCTAAAAATTATTTGGATAAAATTATAAAGTTAGATAAATTTAACATTCGTGTTGGTAGAGACCATTAAATAAGATTGCGTCTGTCCCTCAGCTCATGTGCAATTGGTATGTTTGTTTTGCTTTAGCTAATTATCTCCTTTCTCCTTTTATGTTGATCTTCAGTCTGAGTTCACCAAAGTTCACAGAGAAGTTGAACTCTATCCAAAGACTGAGATTTTGATATCAAAAAGGCTGATGAATATAACCTGAGTTTAAAATGTCAAAACACTCTCAGATATCTGTACAGGCGCCTAGAAAAATCCATAGTGGAGATAATGTAATTATGAGTAATACTCACTTGTTACCCAAGGCTAAGCTACATTGATATTTCTATTTTAAAATACCATTTACCAATGGAAACCATTTTTAAATGCATCTCTTTATGTGAAAAATTTGATGCTCTTGTTTATTAGCATTTCTAGAAAAAAATCATAATTGTTACACAATAGGTTACTAGACAGCTAATTTTGTTACATAGAATTTTGCCTGGATTGTTGAAATAGTACTAGTAACAGTTATATTTATGAGCCATACTTCATTGTAAGTTTCTATCTAGTTTGTAAAATTAGTAACTATATATTAAAATTTCCAACAGAAGAGCTGAGAGTAGCTGTTGGAATGCATTTCAGTGGTAAAAGTAGTCGGAGGGTAGTTTGCAATATAACAACTACCACTTAGGAACTAATGCCCTCGGACAACTTACTAATTTATTAAAAACTGCTTCTTTGTCCAATAAAACCAGGAAAGATTAAGTCATATAATAATGTATAACAAAGCTTTATTAGATATTGGTTTTTATGTTTATATATTTGAACAGTAAGGACACAACTATAATACGAACTCAATTATACTAGATTGTGCTTTTAAAAATATTTTCTAAAATAATAATAGCACTCTTGAGCCCAGTGACTGAATTCACACTACTTAATTAGGCTCTTAGTAATTGCCTTTATTGCTTTTGCTCCTTATATTAGTAGAACTGCCATGATGCTTATTTGTATGTGAGCACTTAATATCCACAGATGCTTACATAAAGTAAATCTGGTGCAAACGGTCTCCCTAAATTTTTCCTTTCCCTTTTCTAGACAACCCCAAAGAGACAACTCGTGTGGCTGTATTTGTGAGGATTCTGGACGTTAATGACAATGCCCCCCAGTTTGCTGTGTTCTATGACACTTTCGTATGTGAAAATGCCAGGCCAGGACAGGTGAGTGCTCACAGGATTTAAAAGAAGGGGAACCTTTTAATGGCATGGTTAAATATTTTCTTTACCTAATCTCGCTAAGAATGAGAAAATCAAGATAAATACACTCATCTCAAGCACCAGTAATATAATTAAAAGCAAACAAACACATGCTGGTGTTTTTAAGGTTGAAGATTATTATAAATAACTGTATAACAGATTTCATATGTCTTTTATAAATTTCTAATGTATATAAGATTTTGTTGCCCCAAAAATTAAGGTGTGAGAATAACTTTAATTTTTAAACTTTCAAAAAGAAAAAAACAAATAAACCAAAAATAGGAAACCCCTTCAGCTGTGACATTAGGTAAAGATTGATAACTGATAGAAAATAAAAGTTAGGAAAAGCACAAGCAAATACATGGGATCAACAAAACAATCCGTCAATATTCAACGTATGCAAACACGGCTCTGACGTGGGGCCACCGAATTTGCTCCTGGGGTTTGTACTTGCATTTTATCATTATAGGAACACATAAAATGCTTAATGACTTAGTTTTTGTCCTTTAAAACCTTCTTCCTCTATCAGCTTTGTTTATAAATCTTTAAGTCTTTTCCTCAGTGGACTCATTTTGTTGTTTGAAAAGCTCAAGCGTATATAAGAAATGCTCTTAATTAGTTTGAGTGCTATCTTCACAGAAGGAAGCTGCATGTCATAAATAATAATTGGGAATCAAATCTGGTTTACTAAAGAAAGAAGAGCCATCATACAACTGTATGATGTTTTGATATCATTTGATGCTCTTTATAAACATCAATGTCATTGTTACATTTTTATGTAAATTACATTGTGGAATAACTTCAGATTCTTCTGCAGATTGTAATAGGAATTCAATAGCCTGTCTGTTGTTTGAAATGGTGAAATTGTTGCAATAGGATTCTTTTTTTACTTGAAAATATTGTGGAAATGTTTAATTTGGAATATTTAAGTGACTTAGCTACTTACGACCTACTTTTTAATAAAACAGTGTGTGCCCTGAAAATACCATTCCAAATAGTCCTCTGCTCGCCAGGCTCAGCATGATATAAGTTGAAACTTTTTCTCAGGAAGATAAAATACCCACTTGGCAACTGCCGCATACATTGCTTCTTCAATGGTTATTTTATTTGATTTTCAAGAGATATCTTTTCAGAGCATTTGAGTCATTATAAATACTGATTTTGAACTGTATTCAAAATATACAAAAAAAGGGATTGTGTTTATTTTTCTTATGCCTTTAAAAAAACTCCTTTTTAAACTTCATCTGGCTCAGTAAGTTTATATTTTTGGGCTTTTAAACACCAGTTGGCATACTGAAGGAAAATATCATCAAATAAAAGATGATTTTAATAAAAAGGTAGTTAGCTTATTTTGACAAACATGATAGAAACAACACAATTAATAAATTTTGTTTAATTGGCTGCATGTGCAATCATCTCTCATGGCAGTTGTTTTTAATAAGAGAGGTTTGTTAAAGGTCATTTTGGTCTCATAGGTTGAAAAATGATTGCTTAAACTAAACTGTTATATACCTAGTGATGGACTTCTAGGTTCTGACCTCCTAGCAGGAAAAATCAAAGTGGTTATTTGGTAAAGTCCTTCTTACCCGATCCTTTCTTGAAATTCATTTGTTAACTCCGTCCTTCCTCCTCCAAGGGAGTAAGAGCTTTGTTAGGACTTCTGGGTGTGCTTTAGTTATTTATAGAGTATTTTGATCCACCCAATACTCCTCTGAATTAAGTGCTCTTTAAGAGTAGCATTTAGAACAACAACATGGAAAATAATCCCATCCATTTGGGGTGTGGACAAAATGAGAAGACAGAGGTAAAGCTAATTGCCACCCTCCACTCCTTTCTTGCCTAAGGATAGAAGATTGTCCTTTCTGCCTGGGAAAAGATACAACTTAACAATTGACGTGGCATTACTCTTCCTTTCTGGCTTCTGATCTAGGCCACTTGACACTCCATTTTTTTTTCCTTCTCAGAGAGAGGGGAGGGGAACCTGGAAAAGGAGAGAAAAGAGGACCTGCCATTTTTCTTTTTTCCATTTTCTCTCACACATGCCCCACTCCTTCAGTCAATAAATGATATTTTAACCCTGTTTAACCTCTACGGGAAGGAAATAGAGTTTCATTCTCACAGGAGATTTCCCAGGGAGTCTGCCCAGGAGGGAGTACTGCTTCCATGTACCCATCCACAGTATCAAAGCTCCAGGCCCCTTTCAAACCCAGAATATCCTGTACATATTTTCCTAAAAAAACGTGTAATTTCTTCCCTGACAACTGAAAAGTGTCTCTTTACCAGAATAAGGGGAATTTTTGCATCAATAGAAACTATTAGTCTTCCTATATTAAAACTTAGTGAACAGTTTTCTAACTTTAAACATCTTAACACCCATTCATCATCCTACACACCATTATACAATAGCATGATCACTAAAACACCCTTCAAGTTGATTTAAGGTTATTCAAGAATAATCCAGCAAAAATATAACCAAACTATATAACTGCTAGGGAGATAAAATATAAGTGACTGATCTGTGTCTGTTTTTCATATGCCTAAAATTAATCCTTGACATCACTATTCCCCGCCCCCCAATTGTGGCAAACTTTTTCTTTTTGAAATGGATCATAATGAATTTCTCTTCAGTGGAAAAGAAATAGTAAGTGCTTTTATAGAGAGACAGAGGAAATAATATTATCTCCCTCTTGTTGTCAACTTCTGATTTCTATTGCAATGCTTCATGGTAATATACCAAAACAAAGCATTGTGATTTTTTAACATATGACTGGAAATGAAAAAGAAACACTAGATTAAAAAGTGAATGCTGGATATGGAGAAGTTGGACACTAGAAACCAAGCTGTGTCTCAAAGAAAAAATTATGAAAAGGAAGTAAATGCTTCCATTTGCCATAGAGAAGTCTCGGGGTCATAAAAATATGTTGTAACTTGGTAAAGACTGCTGACGTGATTCCATTGTATTTGTATTGTTAATATGAGCTACATTTATTTCCTTCATAAAATTTAATGAAAATATATCAGTGAATCACTGATTTTGAAATCTACAATGCTACCATCTTTTATTAAAATAATACATTTTAATCTAGAATTTTTATGTAAATATTTATAATTTCTTATAGATATATGTAAATATATGGCCACTTTTTACCTTAAATATATTTTTTTGGTTCATAAAAATGAACTACAACTGTAATTTGTAATCACAGTTGCAAGTGTATATTTATTATAAGACATAATTTTTATTTTAAAAGATTATTAGCTTTACAGTCACATTTTTTATCATTTATGTGTCTATATGTGAGTGTTAATGTAGTAATCTTAATGAATTTCCATTAGCCTACTATATTTCTTGATATGTTATTTCATTTACCCAGTATTTTCTCCTCTACTTATTCTTATAAGTCGCTATTTAAAAATAAAATTATTCAGACTACTCAACAAACAAGTCAGTCAAGAAATATGTTTTGTATTTGAATCTATATTTTTTAAAGATTCTTAGTTAACATTATTTTAATATTTTTTCTCTTTAATTCCTTCACATATGTACCATCTTCCAGTTTTTTTTACTGAATGAGTAAGCCATTAGCCATAATTTCTTTCTTCTATTTAAATTTAAGTTACCACTAATATTTCACAAAGTAGTTATATTTTAAATTATAGTTTATAATTATTCAAAATTTACAATTTTTGCTGCTTGTTTCTAGAAAATAAACATTTATCTTTGGTAGAATTATATCTTATATAATTTTGAAATAAATGGTTAGGGTTGTAATTAAATAGGGATTGCCTCAAATTTACTATATTTTAATATTTTTAAGAAACTTTAAAAGAAAAATAATTTAACACGATGTAGTTAAAATAATCTCTTAATTTTTCTAATTATTTTACATCATGTTTTAAACTTGAAATCCCTCTTTTGATCAACAAAATATCAGGAATAAATATTCCCACTAAAGATCCATACATTGTTAAACTAAATGAATGCAGTAAAAAATATTTACTTTTTTAGTTAAGCATAAAATTTATATAGGTATCAGCACATATATTTAACCACATTGGAAGCTGCTTTGCAAAATTAAAATATGCAAAAAGTATATAAAATGTTATGTTATAGACAAAGTAGATATGTATTCCATTAAAGTACATAATTATGTTATATATATAATATTAATGTATCATATAACACGTGGAAAGCAATTATCTGATTGTAGTATAAGGTGTCAAATTTTCTACTTTGTTAGTGGGTAGCTTCTTATATTGTCTCTTATACCAGATAAATCAAAGAGTTGCCTCTGATAAAATACCATTCTTTATATTATGAATATGTTCAATTTAAAAATAAATAATTTTACTGACAGTGCAAATGAAGTGAACTCTTACTGTTAAAGCAGATAATAAAATGTTTGTCTTTCCCTCATTTAAGTTATGTATAATGTCGATAGAATCTCTACACTTTTGAATAGTTTTTGCTTTACTTTTAATCAGAAAAGCCATAATAAAATAATTTTCTCAATTTCTCCTACATTAGATAAACTCTCCCTGATCAATGTTTAAATATATATGAAATAATCTACTCACTTCAAACACTATATCTAGATGTACAAAATTTTCAAGGAAATTTTACCATTTGATATTTTGAAGGAATGAATAATATTTAAGAAAAATTGAAAGAGAGAGAGAGAAAATAGAGACAGAGAGTAACACAGAGAGGGAGAGTAAGAAAGAAAAAGATAGAGATTTTGTTAAAATCAAAATAATAATAAAAATGGTGGAATAATTCTAATAAAGATAAATGCATGAGAAAGAAGGTCAATTGCCTTTCAACATTTTAGACAAAATTGGATATCAAAAAATTGCATATTATAGGGCAGATTATATCCATGGAAGTTTGATAAATATGGACTTTTCTCTTTTCTGCAGCTAATACAGACTATAAGTGCAGTAGACAAAGATGACCCTTTAGGTGGACAGAAATTTTTCTTCAGTTTAGCTGCTGTCAATCCAAACTTCACAGTACAGGACAATGAAGGTAAATTGTAGAGCATGTTCATTATGATTTACGGTGACATACATTTCCCCCAAAGTAACAATTACCATATACATGATGCATTAATTTATCGATCTATATTACAAGATGCTGTTTTCATCAGATATTTAATGAGATACTATGGCAGTTTCTTGATTGATGGTGTTTACTTTCTTAAATTTTAAAATAATAAAATATGTGAAGAAGTCTATATGAACCCTAATTAAAAAGATTAAATTTTGAAAACATTAGAAAACCTGGGAATAATGAATTCCCTCAACAAAAAGCATAGGACACAAGAAGAGGAGTAAGAAAAAGAAGAAACATATTAGCTTGTGATGGGATTAAGCACTAGATTGCAGGGTGTGGGTGGAGGTGGAAGAGCCTGTGAAGGGGATAAACGGTAATGGAAAAATACAATAAAAGAGAAACTATTTTAAAAAGAGTGTAGTTGCAAAAGCAAGACACACTATTCTCCTGCGTAATGCATGGATTTTGTCTCTATAATCAAAAATATCAAAATTATATATTTTTCATATTTACAGAAAAGGTCAAAATATATTTTAGAAGAAAAGGATATGCAAATAGTTACTATTTTTAGAAAGTTTAACAGCTTTTCTTTGGAGACTATATGTGATAATTAGTGTAATAAATAGATTGATATTGAACCAAATACTATATGTGATATTTGATATTATAGAAACTTTGCACAAATGTTTGCCTAATCTGATGTCTTTGTCATGTCTAAGTTTTCCATCTCTTTGGACAGCTCAAATACCTATGACTGGAAAAATTAACATATAACTGGCATTTAAAATACAAAAGGCCCAATTATATCTGAATATCATATAAATAACACCCATCATTTAAATTTGCTGAATCTGGCAACATAAACATAGAACTTAGACTAGACATATTATAACTTTAACTTTTTCTAATTGAATTTTAATTTCTTTTATTGTTCCTATTAAACTGAGCCCTGGGTCCCAACAAGTGCTTCTCTATTATATTGTATTTTTTAGATTTTATTTCTTTATTTTTAGAGAGGAGAAGGGAGGGAGAAAGAGAGGGAGAGGAAACATCAAGGTGTGGTTGCCTCTCACACACCCCCTGTTGGGAACATGGCCCGCAACCCAGGCATGTGCCCTGACTGGGAATCGAACCAACGAACCTTTAGTTCACAGACCAGCACTCAGTCCACTGAGCCACACCAGCCAGGGCAGCACTTCTCAATTTTAGAAATTAACAGAGACTTTAAATAGTGTGTCTTATATAGTATTTCACAATTATTGGGAAAACAATTCAATTTAATCTTAATTTTTGACAAGTGGTGCCATTTTCATGTATTAGGAAGGGTTCATGGCCCTCTGTTACTCAAATCAAGGGTCAAAGCCATATGAATATAAACCTGAACGTGTCACTACACAGAATACCACTAGAATCTGATGGAATATTTAACCTTATCCTGCACAAATTACTATTTTCTGTTATTGGGTGGATTTGCAAGAAATTCCAGTGTCATAGACATTACCTTAATGTTGCTGTTCTTGAGAAAATATTCTGGTATTTATTTCTAACTTAATCTTAAAAATCTTTAATTCTATGATATCATTCATTTTTTTGAAAAAAAATTAATTTCCTGCTTCTGTGATACCACATTTAGAGATTTCATTCTTATGATTCCCTTACTGTCCCTTAACTTTAGGTCAAAGACACTATTATATGATAATTTCCTGAATATTTACCAAATGATTTAAGTAGAATGGTTAGTTGAGGGTAAAACTTTGGTTCTTCAAATATATCAAAGCTTCTGTAGGCAAAATTAAGATTAGGAACTTCAAAAAATTTAAAGTATGAGGTAAAAAATTATAAAAATACCTTCATATATATAAATTTTTTTAGTATAGATTTAAGAATAGAAGAATTGTATCCTAGTACTTCTTGAAAGATAAGTCAAAATTGTAAAATTTTCAAGATTTCATTTTATTTTAAAAATCTGCTTATGTACATCTATTTTGCTAATTGTACTTTCATAGCTTACTTAGCTAACTGATGTAGTATAATTTAACTTCTCACTAACAATTTAGAAAATTATTGTCTTAGGTAGAACCACTGTACCTGCAAAAAAATTGTCTTTTTTTTTCCTGTCCTGTTTGATTTAACTATTGTCTAACTCACTCTCCTCCCTATATATGGGCATTTTAAGCAGCCCCATGGGATTGACTAAACTAGAGTGAATGCATTGGGCAAAACCTAGTAGGAAATGATTATCCAAGTATATACTGACTTTATTTTTTAATACATATTGGTTATATAAGGCTAGAATGTATCTTTTTTTTGTCAATCCCCTTTCCCCCATTCATGAGTACTGGCCGAGTTATCAGATAAAGAAGGATCAGTAGCAATGTACTTGCTAGTGGGATGCTGGCCTTTATTAGGATCCCTACTTTTTCCTGCATGTTTATCAGACCCTCCACATCAGTTGTCTTTGACTTATACCAATACTTTAATTTATACATTCTATTCATTTTAATGGGTGGAAATCAAAGTTCGGAAATATTAAGTAACTTGTTCACCGTTGTTCATATATTGGCACGGAGTTTTTGATTATGTTATATATTTTAAAAGTGCAACTATACTGAAAGTTTACCCAATCATACTTTCCTGCATGAATATGAATTAATGTGTGTATATAGACACGCATACACATTGGTAAATGAAAAAACATTTAGTGTAATTTTTTACTAGGTATGCATAATATTTGTTTCTGAAAACAATA
Organism: Mormoops blainvillei; assembly: GCA_004026545.1. Lineage (NCBI taxonomy): Eukaryota > Metazoa > Chordata > Mammalia > Chiroptera > Mormoopidae > Mormoops > Mormoops blainvillei. Next base: position 418,302 of record PVJD01000482.1, read on the forward strand.
TGCTATTATCTGTGTAGTCTTGATGAATGATTCACTTACCAAAATTTACTGTTTTGAAAACATCTGTGAATTAGTTGAAAATCTAACATATAAGCAATCGTAGTACTAGATTCCTCAAACTACCTAATTTATCTTCTTTACATTTAACTGTATCATGTGCATTTTATACAAAAATTGACATTGGTCTTATACTTTGCATAAACAGCACTTTATTTATACATCAAAACAATGGTGATCAGGACCAGACAAATTTACTGTTCTAAGTCACTTGTAATATTCTAAAATTTAATTTAGATAATACTGCCAGAATTTTAACCAGAAAAAATGGATTCAACAGACATGAAATAAGTAGCTATCTCCTGCCTGTGGTGATATCAGACAATGATTACCCGATTCAGAGCAGCACAGGCACGCTGACCATCCGCGTGTGCGCGTGCGACAGCGAAGGCAACATGCAGTCGTGCAGTGCGGAAGCCCTGCTCCTCCCTGCCGGCCTCAGCACCGGGGCCTTGATCGCCATTCTCCTCTGCATCATTATTCTGCTGGGTAAGGAACTTTAGAGATAATGCGATTATTTCTCAGCTTGCTTTCTTTATGTACTTGTAATTAAGAAATGTTGCTATTAAAATACTTTCACCCAAAATAACCCCGACACTTAAGATAGACATAAGTCAACAGTGGAATGCTGTTCATATTGAAATATCTGTATCTGATCAGAGTTATTACCTTTTTTAAAAATGAAACAAAACTAGAGATATTAAAACAATTTTCTAACCTTACGCAATTTCTGAGTATATGGACCAAGGTAAGGCACTATATATATAAATTTTTTTTCAGTAACTCTAAAGTTTATGGCTGGATGGCAGCCTCACCATCTTACATCTTCTCTGAAATAATGTTCAGATAGCCCTCTTTACCTGGTACACTTGTCCCTAAAACAATGATACTAGATTTTATAATCTATAATAAATTGCTTTTTAACTGCTTTTGAATTAAGAATCAGGCTAAATTTATTCTGTAGTTGCATTATCATAAAACTATGTGAGTATTCCTGTGACCCTAATTAAAAAAAAACCAAAAAACAAAAAACAAAAACACTGCATCTGATGTTTTAAGAAGCAGTGACATGAACTTGGGTATTGGAACCGAAGACCCTACCTCCAAATCTCATCACATTGAGGATTTAGGCTTTAACATATGAATTAGGAAGGGACACATTCGGTTTACAACAATAATAAATGCAATATTCTTTAAATGTTCTAAAGAGGCTAAATAAAAATACACATTTCTTCATATATATTTAGTAATTGAATTCACCTGTTTTTTCAAATCAACATTTCAATGGATCATGACCAAAATGAAGATAGGAAATTAATACAACCAGATAGAATTTCACATTATCTTTTTCCTATCTTTTATTCAACTACCATTATTATAATTAAATTTATTATTACTATTGATACCTGGTCGTGAAATAAGGGAGATGTCCTTGAATACACATTTCTACTTGTGTAGCTACACTTAGATGCATCTAGCCAAGTTTCATACATAGTTTTTGTAGTTCAGTGTATTAATTTGAATTCTCTCTTTGCCATCGTGTGATCCAACAATTACTTTGATCTCATGAACAATGTATATTTCCATGGCAAACCTCATAAATTTCTAAACCAATAAAGTCTAAGTAATTGGCCTTTTTTTCTCTAGTAATTAAGGCCTTCTTTAAACAATGTAAGAAAAAAATCTATGCAAACCCTTTAGTAAAGCTATTTAACAGAAACCAATACTCCGTATCTTGTGAAGAATGCTGCCTTTTAAATATTGTATAAAGATGTAAAAAATGTGGACATACTTTTGTCCTTCTTGTTTTATTTGAAGCTGAATTTGTGTCATTTTTTAATATAACATCTATGTCACTATTTAATGAAAAGTAAAATAATGTTTGTACAATCAGAAACTATCTTTAAGTAGCTCTTAGAAAAATAGATAAAATAAACCACTGGAATTGAGAAGTAGCCCATATCACTTTAAAACCTAGTTAAATCCTTTCATACCACCTCCTATGTCCCCCACCAAACTGATCGAAGTACAAAATTAATCTTGAATTCTAACCTACCCTGGAAAACCTGTTACTTAAACTCATTTGGAGTACTTCCACTCATTATTTATGTAGTGTTGTAGAAGGATCTCTAATGTATCTTTCTTTTTTCAAGTTATAGTAGTACTGTTTGCAGCTCTGAAGAGACAGCGAAAAAAAGAGCCTTTGATCTTGTCTAAAGAAGATATCAGAGACAACATTGTGAGCTATAACGATGAAGGCGGTGGAGAGGAGGACACCCAGGCCTTTGATATCGGCACCCTGAGGAATCCTGCGGCTATCGAGGAAAAGAAGCTGCGGCGAGATATTATTCCGGAAACTTTATTTATACCCCGGAGGACTCCCACGGCTCCAGATAACACGGATGTCCGGGATTTCATTAATGAAAGGCTGAAAGAGCATGATCTCGACCCCACCGCACCTCCCTACGACTCACTTGCAACCTATGCCTACGAAGGAAATGATTCCGTTGCGGAATCGCTGAGTTCATTAGAATCGGGCACTACTGATGGAGACCAAAACTATGATTACCTCCGGGAGTGGGGCCCTCGGTTTAATAAGCTGGCTGAAATGTATGGTGGCGGGGAAAGTGACAAAGATTCTTAACCTATGATATATATTCTGTTTAAACAAGAGGAAGTAACTTTACCAACACCATCTCCACTTTACAATATTTGACATTCAGGAGAATTTTCCTGCCACTCAGCACAATATTTTCCCATTTGCTTTTAAATTTTTTCATTAATTGTATTAATTCTTTCCTGTAGGATGTCTCATGGAATATATACAACATTTTATTTAATCACTTCCAAGAGCCAAAGCTATGGAAATTCAGTGTTGTCCATTTTAGAAATAAAAGATAATTTCAGAAACATGAACAGGATAGTTCTCCCTTAAGCAGTCTCACAAAAAAAGCCGCTTCTGTTAGATACATGCCCTGCCCTTGCAAATGAAGCTTTTAAAAAAGGTAAAGAAAAATTTTAAGGTATATCCTGTTCTGTACATTAAATTTAAAAAAAATGTACATGTGGTGTTAGTAGGTGTGATATGCAACCTGGTATACAAAACGTTTGTGCAATTTCATTTCATCAAATTCTATCTGCTAATGTTTTATATTTATATTTTTGTATTTATTTTTAAAAAATAAACCAGTTTTTACAACTACCTTGTCTCTAGCTTTTTTCCCCACCCCCAGGGAAGAAAAGTTTTACCACAGACTAAATACCTTGGTTCAAAATTAGGTGGAGTGCACAGAGGACACAAAGTCATTCAATTATTGTTGAGAACTCTAACCAAGTTAGTACGATTTAGGTAAAGATTATTTTTCCATTTAGTTGTGTTGTGCTGTGATATATGAACAACTCATCACATTAAAAGTGATAGTCATTTATAGGCCACTTAAAATATTCCCATTTAGGCAAATTTAGAACATGACCATCTTTATGCTAAATATCCTAAAACACCAGCAATGCATTTACTTCATTTTGTTCATGTTTACTAAATTAATTTCTGAAAGAGTAAAACTTTTTTTTTATTTTTGTATGACAGAATTTCGCTATTGAGGTTTACAGGTAATAGAGTTCAGACAGATTTCAGACTGAAATAACCCTTTAATGGAAAACATACTTACCTCCCACGGTGATTGAAAATGCCTAATAATGAGAGTAATAATGCTGAAATTCCATTAAGATAGAGCATTGTAATTATGTCATTTTCAAAAATGTATTACATATTTATTTTCAATAAAGTCTATTTTTTCTGTCAATGAATGATTCAAACAGTAACAACAAAAAACCCCAAACTGGAAATTAATTAGTCAGAGATTCAGAGGCCAACAGCCACTCACAGATCCCTCCCTTCACCAGCTCCAAACATCATTTGTTTATGAATGGACCACTTTGTTGGGCCTACACTAAGAATTTCTGTTTCCTGCTGAGTATGTGGTAAATGATACCAAGAATTTAGGTTCCCTCTATTTGGTGAGAATGACATGTTTTTGGAGTGAATCAGAGAGTGATATTGGCATATACTTAATGCAGAATTAATTATTTCAATGTTTTGAATGATTTTCTTTCCCGCAGCTTCCAGGCTAAAAAGGTACACATTCCTCTGGCTGCAGGCATATGAGTTTGCATAGTAATCTAATTATTATGAAAGAAAAACAACCCATGTGGTCTAGTTAAAATTACAGTCACATTATAAGGGTAAGTGACACATCAGAACATAGTAAAACCTAACTTGGTCTAACTCCCTGTACCCCGAGAACCCATTTATATTCCCAGGAATGCTGACTGTCAAAAGTTCAAAGTTTAAGGAAAAAGAAATGTTTGACCATGTATGCTGAACTGAAGGGAGAGAAAACCCTCAGTATTCTAGTAAGGTTATTTATTTAAATAAATTAAGCAAAAAAAAAATTTAAAAAGTATATATTATGAACATTTCACATTAGTTATGATTCAAAATATAATATCCATTTGACTGAAAATTAGTTTTCCAAGCTTCTATTATTAGCTATTTTTATTAATATTAGATATTAGTAATTAAAATTCTTATTTGAATATTTTAAATTATTGTCATATAATTTCAAACTGACATTAACTTGCTCTGTTATTTGTCATCCATTTTTATAAACTTAAAGAATTTTAGTAGTTATCTGTGGTATCATCCAAACCATGTTTCCAAAATTACTCATTAAGGAGATTAATTAGCAGACTTATTTCACACTGTAAAAACTATATTGTATAGAAATCACTTTTCAGTGTACTAAACGGTCTTCAGTAATAGATACCTAATATTTTTTAATGAAGGTGATATATGATTAATTTCTTAGAGGCTAAAATTAAAAAGAATGCCTATAATTACCTGTTCAAACTTCCCTATAATTTTTCTTGCATGATACTCTCCCAAAGAAATGCCCAATATACAGATTATTCTATGTCCTTTTTTTTTTTAATATGGGGAGTGGGGAAAATGTTTCTCAGTGTCATGTTACTGCTTTCACCAGGCCACTGTGGACTTTTTATTTATTCATCCATTTATTCCTTTTCATCAGATATTGTGAGCATCTATCATGAAAATCAAAAGGTGTTTTGGCCCTAGAGATGTAATAATAAATCATATATAATTTTTATATCTATATGCAATTCTTCTTTTAGTGAAAATGAAAAAAATGGCAAAATTGCTTTGAAAACAGAATTTATAACAAAGCATCTAACTTTTACTATTATTACATTTCTTAAATATTTTATTTATTTATTTTTTAGAAAGAGGGGAAGTCAGGGAGAAAGAGAGGGAGAGAAACACTGATGTGCAAAAGAAATATCTATCAGTTGCCTGTGGCATGCCCCCAACTGGGGACCTGGCTTGCAACTCAGGCATGTGCCCTGACTGGAAATCAAACCAGCCACCTTTCAGTTTGTGGGGTGACACCCAACCCACTGAGCCACACCAGTCACGACTATTATTCCTTTTTTAAACAAAAAAGTCATAATTTTTAAGTTTTAAATATTCAGATAAATGAAATCAAATTATTTATAAACCTTTGGTCATTAAAAGTGGAGATTAAGTTAATCAATTTTATTGGCTCTATTTTCAGTAAAATATCAAAGAAAGTTTATGTAACGATAAATTTGTGCTTTTATGCTGAGGTTTCTCTATACATGTCAAGTGGGTACGGTCACACAAATGCAAGAGTTCCAGACATTTTTCTTCGAGATTTAAACATAATACATTATGAATAATTAGAAGTCTAAGATAGTCTAAAGTAAACCTACGATGCAGGGTTGGGAATTAGGTATATCTACATGTCTGGGTTCATTTAGTAATACATTTAATTAAGGGTCTGTATATAATGTTTTCACCAGCTACAGCGCCCCCTGCTGGCCTTCTGTTGCATGGCACTGACTCACCACTTGCGGCAGCTTCCTTACCTGTGGACTTGCATTTGCGCGGACACCCCTGGGCGGCGCTGCAAGACTGCCTGGGCAAGCGGCAGCTACTGGTGGCCATAAACGGATCTTCCCTGACTCAAGTCTTCAGATCTGCTAAGAGTGCAGCCTGTTCCTAAGCTTGAAATAAAATAGACCCTTCTTCTTCTATCCCCTGGCCAATCTGCTGGACCTCGCTACTTTCAAAGAGTGCTGAGAGGGTTTATTGGCCCACAGAGAGGGTTCAGAGCCCGCACTTCAACCACCAAGTCAGCGAGCAGGCTGCATTAGAGTGCAAGGATAGTAGCATCTAGTTTTGCATTCATTTTGATCAGAGCACACTAGAGAGGCCAGCGTTTCCCTTTTTCTTCCAATGTTCTGCTCAAGCTCAAGGCTTTGTGATCATTCTGGATCCTACTTCTTTCAAATCCCACCTCCAAGACTTTGGAATTGTTTCATTTTTTTAAATATACACAGAATCCCATCAATTCTCTCCATTTCCATCCCCTGACCCAAGACACCAACATTCCTTTTCTGCATAATTAGTAGCAATTTACTTCCGAACTGGTCTTTCTCCTGTCACCTCGCTTAACTTACACTCCACTATAAGCACGGAGGGCAAATAAATGTTCTCCAAATGTGCTTCCCATTTGGTTGTCCCGGGGTTTTAAACGCTAGCCCTATATCTTCATTTTACTCAGGATGGCGATTTATTTCCTTGGCTCCAGCCTCTGGCTCTTTGCTGCCTCTTTCTGCGCCCATGTGTTTACACTGACCATCTCTTCCTCCAGCTCGTATCCTTACCCACTTCAAGTTCTTTATCAAATGCCATTTTTAATTGGGGTGTATCCCTTCCACGCGACTTAGAGTTATAGTATTTCCCAAGACTGCCCACTGCTCTTATACCGCATTTTTCTCCCTCACATTACCACCTTTTCAACATTGTATATGACTTACCTGCTTACTAGTGTTATTTTCTGTCTCTTCAAATACACTGTGAATTTCATGAGAACATGGATTTTTGTCAATTTTGTTCATTGTGATGCCCAATAAACAGAATTATGTCTATCGGTTTAGGTGATCAATAGACATTTCTTTGGAAAATTAATAAATATTGTATCATTGGATTTATCACACATTATGCTTATTTTAAAATATATGTGTATATATACATATTATATGCATATGATATTTCTGCTTCTTTTAGATGGTAAACTACTCAAAGTTATAGGATGTGTCTTAGTAATATTTTTGTTCAATTTCTGGGAAATATTTTTCTTCCGGACTGGTACAGGATAAGTGAAAATTCAGTAATAATCATTTTGGCTAATTGTTTCAGAAAAGTAGAGATAAAAGAACAGTGTGATCTTAAAGAACACACAAATCTGAGAAAGTCAAAACATTATTTTAAATGAAGTTATATTAAAAATGTGTTTGGAATATTTGCAATGTGCCAGAGATTATGACAGTGGAAACTGACATAAATAAAATAAAATAAAATAAAATAAAATAAAATAAAATAAAATAAATAAAATAAAATAAAATAAAATTAAATTAAATTAAAAAAACTACAGACAGAGAATGACTACATCTTCAGATTCTGCTCTGGTGTGGTTGAGAAGTGGGTCATGATTTGGGGGATCTTAATAATGCTCTGAAAGGGTCACATAAAGGGAATGTTGATCAGGAAAGGTTTTGAGAAAGATTTGGATGAAAGGGAATGTTGAAGTAGAATAGAAGTCCAGAGGGCCCCAAGGAAAACTCTCCTGCTTCCTCACTAAGAGGCACTGGAGTTCAATTTTTCAATGTAAGTTTCTTGCATTCTTTTTTGTTTGTTTTCTATAAGCGGCAATTACTGTGTATAAAGAGTTAGATTTCTACTTTACTGATTACCTTAAAGGAATCTTATTTGTTGAGATTACTATTAATATACAAAAAGGACAGCCTTCAAATTTCCCTAAGGGTGGACTCTAGAGAAATCATTGAACCAAGAACCCACATCAAAACCAAGAAAGGAGCTCAGAGAATTGATGTGAATGAACCAAGGTACTTGGATCCAAAGGTAAATTTTGGTGATGAAAAAGATTTAAGGCTAAAAATATAGTACTCTTCACTCTCTTACCCCCTCAAAAGTCAGCAAAACCAGATATTTTATTAAGTCCACTCAAACATTTATCATACATTTTACAATTTCCATCCAATTTTCCTGATAATCTCATTATTTCTTTCAGGTTACAAATGTAGTTCTTACCTCCTTGCCCAACTCATTATTTCATTTTAGACGTGGGAACCAAGTGAGCCCAAGAAGAAAGGGAACGAGAATTTTCACAATTCTAATTAGTAAGAGCAAAGCAAACAAAAAAGCAAATAAAGATACTTTGCACAACCTTTTTACCTACTATCACTAGAAATGGAATTATTTAGCATATTCATAAAGTAGCACAATGGATGGTCTTTATTAAAGGATGTATACAGGGAAGGATTAATGATTAATAAGAGCATAATAGAAAACAAGTAATCAGCATGTGGAAACTTTTACCCAGCTGTGAAATTTTTCTGAATTTGGAACGTGACATTTACAACTACACAGGAAGGATAGCACGACTTCGTTCCCAAATTTATCTGAACAAACCTCCTACACAATGTGAAATGTTCCTATGACTCTTGCCACGATCTTTCCCTCTCTGCTTTTACAATAAAGAGGATTTTAATTGATTTTTAAATCAATGTGTAAAATCCATGCCATTGTGTTACAGTTTACATTTATTTTCATTATCTCCCTTAATAATATAGATTAAAATCTTTCCTAAATGGTTTTGCTAATACCAATGTACCTTTATGAAAAACAGCCTAACTTAAGTGATGGATTCTACTACTCTACTTTTTCTTTTTAGAAGAACAAGATGTTAACTTTAAAAGTTATTTGTTTTAAAAATATTTATCTTTTTTCTAGCTTTGTTGAGATATAATTGACATATAACATTATATAGGCTACAATGATGATTTGGTACATATACACATCTAACCACATAACTTGTAAATTACTGTTTCTTCAAAGAGTTACATTTTACGGTGGGCAGAATATGAGTTTACATTTGTAATAACTGAGCATAGAAAATATTCACTCAAAAGGGCATGGGTACTGACGTAGTTCCAACATATGGAACATCCTCTTGGCAGAGCTATGTAAATTAGATTAATTCAACTATATGATTTTAGGTTACATTTGGTTAAACACTTAAATCAGATAAAATTCTAGTTCTGAGCAACACATTGGACACCTAAGTAGGCATTACATAAATACTTGTTGAGTGATTGATTAATCTTGGCATTCTAATACTTTGTTTTCTAATTTTGGCACTGTGGAAAATGTCAGAATTCATGCCTTTCCTATCCTCAACCAAAAAGGCAACATGTTTCATTCATATTTGAAAAAGCATATTCTAGAAATGTCACAGTAACCTTTTAAGATGACGGTTTCTGCCTAGGAATTCTTGACAGCAGCTATGCACAATTATGCCAGCTATATATTGAAACCTTCTTACATCATCTTCCCAAAAGTGAGAGCCTGAGCAGACAGCATTTAGGTGGATGGAAGGAAATGCAAACTCAATGCACTCTTTTATAAACTTTGTTTTTGATCCAGAAATAGAAAAAGTGAAATTCAATTTCTGGTTTATTTATTGTTAAAATGAATAATTTAAGTTATTTAAAGATAACCATAGTACGTCTCAATTTTCCCATCTCTGAAGCTAACATCTCAGTGTGTTACTAATATGGAATATTGAACACAATTAATTTTGTATTTGATATATTCATTGGTATAGATTTTTCATTTTGTTAAAAAAGTAAGAAAAAGACAAACACAAAGGTTATTCTCCAAATCACTCAAAATATAAATTTAAGGACAGAAAGTGTCAATGATTAACACTATCTTTAATGTGTGTTCAGGGGAAATTTATACCTGGAATTGTAAGTTTATGTCTAATTTGTGATAATAGAAGTGATTAATACAATATGATAGAGATAATGATGACAAAAATGATGATAGTAACTAAAATGTCTGTACCCATTATATGCCAGGCATTGTTCAAAGTGCCTTACACATATTAACACATTTCATTGTCACAGTGACTCTCTGAGGTAAGTACTTTTATTTTCTCTATTTTATATATGAGAAAAATACAACTGAGGATTAAATAAAATTGCGCAAGTTTCTACTCTCTCGACACAATGGACACAATTCTAAGGTTAGGGTTCTTAAAGCCAAGCCTGCTATTGGTAAGGATAAAATAATAAATCCTGATATCTCTGGGATTAATCGCAGTGAGAAGATTTCTATAAAGTGTTTTACAGAGAATCAAGTTTTAATTTAAAAACCAGAGCGTGGAGGATGGTGAGATGATAAAAAAAATCAAAATGGTAAAGGGTGAGAGGGCGTGAATTGTGTTCTTTCTAATGTCCAAGGAGTGTGGGCTCCCTGAGGCCACAAGAGTGTCCTTGGAGGAGGTGGTGTGGGAGATTTGGGGACCCAAGGACCAGCAATTAAGCAGGATTAGAGCTTGGTGTAAAACATCTGTCCACTTGCGGGGACGAATTACTGTGTGAAAGTTTGAGGACCGTGTCTTTCAGTACACGGGTGAGTCTGCCTTCTTGGGGCTGGTAAACTAAGAGGAAATTTCACCAGATCTCATGTTTTAGAGCCCAAGAATGAACAGCTTGCGAGGTGGGGTTGTGACATGGGCACTTTGATTTAAATCTATGATGTCTGATGGGCCAAAGGGGATGAATACACACACCTGATTAAGAAGGAGGTCACAAGATAGGATGCAGCATTTCTGGAGGAGCAGCTACCGGGAGGAGTCCAGGGAAAGTAATCAATAATAATGGTGTATACCTACTAGCTCCAGCAGAGGGCAGCAGCTGTCCAACAAAATCTATTTGCCTTTGTGAATAGGGTCTGTCACACTATCGGCACTTGTTCCCCCACCCTGGGAGTCTTCCAGGGTTCCACCGCTTGCTCACCACTACTTATTTACCACTATTTATTTACCACTACCTTGGCTAGTGCTGTGGTGTCACCATGCTTGTATTCCCAAAGACACTCCCGTATAGTCTGATGTAGCATGGGGCCGCTCTGCTAGTAGGTATGGCATTTCTGGAGGAATAGTTGTGTCTGGTACTTTCCGAGGTGGCTCATGTGGGGTCTTCAAACAGACATGCAACTTGCATAGAGAGGCTGCAGTGTTATTATAACACACTTCCAGTGTTTGTGACCTGCAATCGGCACATGTGAGTTTGCCATCTCTTTCAAAATGGAGGCTCCCCAGGCAGACCTCCCTTAAATCAGTAAACGATCTTTTTACCGTTATTCATGTTGTACTGCGAATCCATTGGCTGTCACCCAGGTGACAATAAAAATGTGTGCCCTTGGGAGTACATATTTATGGCCTGCTGTTGAGCCAGGTGTACTGCTACCAGCTCTGCCGATTGAGCCAAACCAGGAGGGCCTTCTGCACTTGAGGTCTCAGCTGACCACTCCTAGATGTCAACTGACCTCTGTGGCTAGATCTCGGATTTTGGGGTGGGAGGGGGCAATGGCCCATCTTTTCTGCTGTAGATATCGTGTTACTAAGTGTAACTCAATATTCCTGGACCTCATCCTCAGAAAGCCCCCATTATAGAACATCATCTATATAATGACAAAGGCTGCAGTGGGTTAGCATGACTGAATTTAGATTAAGTGCTTTTAGATCATCCACGGACAACCAGCTGAATGTGTACTGGGTGCCCCTGAAACTAAAAGCAAGTTGAGGTTGTGAGTCTTCAGTAGTCCCTGGGACTGGGTGAAATATATC